>WPIO01000019.1:2752500-2780000 GCA_009760855.2 Cristatella mucedo | reverse complement strand
CCCTCGACGGAAGCGTTGTCGCTTCGTTGGCTATCCAGCGATCAAGCAGTCAGCTCGGTAAAGTTAACAGACGTAGCGCCTGGCTTGCATCGCCTAGGTGTCTACGCTCTATGGTTAGGGCGTCGCTGAGCTCTCCTAAGGTCGCGAGCCGCTCTGTGGGGCGTGCATGCTTAGGTCGCGTGGCAACAAGCACTAGCTAGCCATCAATCGGCGACGGCGAATGACCAGAGTCGTCCCAACGATATCCTCCTCCTCATTATTACTATTATTAGTTGCAGGTTATCCGAAGCCAGAGGACGCGGCGATTTCGCAAGACGAGCGGGAGGGGCCGCATGTGCGGTTCACGTGCATTTACCCCAACGGACAGTTGCCCCCATGGACATTTGCTCCAAACAAAATCTGAAGTTCGAAAATCTCCAGTTCTGATAAGCTTTCGTCTGCGCAGCGAAGTACAATGACTCTAGAGTATACTAACAAGATTTTCTTAGAAGCGCAAATGGGTAAGTTTATATCTACGGTGAATACGCGAGCTGGAGCACGCAGACAGCCCAATAGTATGACCGCGAACGCTAGTATCTCAAAACCCATGTCACTCGTCTTTATCGAAATAAAATTATAAGCTTGACTGCTTGACAATGTATTTATAAACACCGATCGAAAGAGCCTTATTGCAAAAACAACTGCCAGAACGGCGTCGTACCGCCGCTGCCAGCAGCGCCTGCTGGCCAGTCGCTGTGCCCGGCAAAGCAAGTTGACTTTTGACGCCGAAATGCACGATTGAACATAGAAATGAATTGTAAATAATATTATATGCTACGCAAAACTCGAAAATGTGGGCTAAAATTGAGATGTACTAATTTTTGTGAACAGAAGCCGTGCGTACGCCCTTGCATACGACCGTCGCCCTATTTCGGGCTTAATAGCCCGGGCTGGCAGGCAGCGCCGGCCGCGCAGGCATCGAAATCAGCTCTCGAGCCGTTGCATGAATTTGCGACTTTCCTCATCAAAATACTTATCAATTGCGTTCGGAGCAGCGTCTTGAAAGAGAATAGCAAGGGTTTTCGCGTCGCTTGACATAATTTCTGTCGCGTTCTTACTTAGCAAAGCGGCTGTACTTCGTTTTGGGCTTGCTTTCATGTCCAGGCGGAATTATTAGGACTCGTATAAAGCAACTCACTGACAGGTTTACAAAAGACTAATTTTCAGGCTGGCAGCCAGGACTCGCCGGCTTGCGGATCGTTCCAGCAAGCGATCGACTGCGGTTAGGCCCTGTGGGCCTTTAATCGCGCTCAGTCGTACAATAATTTCATTCGTGCGTAATCATAGATCAAAAGCCTCGGCCTATTAAAGTTATTTTATAAGCGGCTCTCAGTTAAAATTCAGCGGCCAAGCTCATAGTTAATATTAGAGGTTCAGCCATTGAGCTTATAGGTCATAATCGCGAGGCATTGCAGTATCGACTCGGCCAAAGAAAACTGCAACGGCTACGGCCGAGTCACGAGGGCACCTTTCAGAACGTGCGTGTCATCCCTTTAGTGTCCTCCGCAGCTACATTTACGGTCAAGGTTACGTTTCCCCTAGAAGAACTCTTGCTACGCTGCAGAATCCGCTGCGAAACTATGCAATTGTAATTTTGAAGCCGCATGTAACCACCATAGTTTAATGACCAGAGTGTATGTACTGCCGTTTTCACAACTATTATAACTTACAATTAAGAAAATGAATATTCTTATGATTAAAATGATCAATTAACGAAAAGATTTAAATAGCAGACCACGGTGCTCTGAAAGCCCAGACTTTTTAAAACGGGAAGTTAGCTCTCATTATATTGCTTAACAAACTTTGACGTCTATGCCTACCAAAAAAAGTAGAAGTCGTTGTGAGGTCACGATCGTTCGCCAGCACAGCTCGGATCTTTCGTCCCCACGGCTGCCAGAAATTAATGATCTTTCTTCGGCAGCATTTCCCTCCGGAGCTTTAACTTGCTGCAAGAGGTAATCCTTGCCATCACTCATTCGCTGACCTCACTTCCTGTTCACAGGCTTTGCTAATTAGCATTAGTTTTCATGGAGTTGCTCGGCCCTCGGAAAAGCTTTAATCGTCAGCGTGGCGCGGGCTTTCGCTCCGCAGTCTCCTGGAGAACTCGTGCTTTACATGGAGTCCATCGCAGCCATTGCGAAGGTGCCATTATTACGTAGTTTGCTATATCGCCTCGGCCGAATGATCGCTTGGAAGCAGTCGTCTCGGCCCTCAACTGTTTTATAAAGCTATAAACGTAGTTTATACAGGACATTTGTGGCGCACTCGCCGAACGCTACGTCTTATTGCGAGGTTCTATAAATTAATAGTGATGGCCGCCCTGGTTTGGCCTATTGTGGGTTAATGTGTTCGCCCTTGACGATCTCGAGCGATCTGCTGCGTTTGCGAAGGGTCTCCGGGAGAGATTCAGTTCTCTTTGGAAATACAAATTAAATATAATATATATAATATATAAATATATATAAATATAAATACATATAAATATAATATAATCTTACAAATTAATTTTTACTTATTTATTTACACGAAGCGTATGACTCACGATGCCTGCGTGTGCGCATTAATACGGCCATTAGTTGGCTCTTTAAATACGAGAAACGCAGTGACTTCGCTTCGCTGAAGAAGCTTGGAAGGCTTGCCGGCGATCGACGTACGTAGAGTACGCGTAATTCTTGGTCTGACCCATTAGGCCCATCGCGACTTGGTTTCTTTGTATGTGGCTGAGCTACTGCACCTATTTCGGTATCCTCGAGCTCTCCACGTCTTCACGGGACGATAAATTAGCTATACCCACCTTCCACTTATAGACTGTTGGCGACGAAGCTTTAGCTGTGCCATTTCATTCTATGACTACTGCTAGACTGGGGAGCTCGCGGTCAAGTAATTCGCGCAGCAGCAGCAGCGTTTCTTCCTGCTTGCGGAACTACTTTCGAGTCGCAGCAGCTGCACCGCTGCTTCCGATGCCTCGTGCTTCCTCTTTTGTCCTGCCTGCTTCAGCTAAGCTTCCCGAATGTTAGTCTCTTTGTTGCGTGAGATACAGTCTCATCGCTACCGTAGGCACACTGAAAGTAGGCTGTAGGCTTTCGGTGCGCTATTGAAACTCAGCAGCAGCAGGTCAGTCCTTGTGGCCCAGTGAGAGTACACAAGGAATGCGTACGTACGCCCGCGCCCGCGTACATTCACCAAGGCATAGCAGCCCAGTTACTCTCGCCTCTCCTGCGGACTTCGAAGCTAGCGCGCCACCGCAGAGCGCGTAGTCCACGCAGCGACGGCTCCCAAGGAAAGCGGCCTTTTCAGCGGGGGCAGAAGGGCTGAATCTTGAAGGCTTAGCGCTCGGTGCGGACGTCGTCCGACGGTTCGGAAGGACAGCTCAGAATAATTCGGACGATTCGGAAGGAGACTGCGCGCGACAGTCGCCGAGAGATGCGAGGACTGAGCCGCCAGCAGAGGTGGCCTACCGATAGGAAATTTCCTATCGGTAGGCCGCCGGAGGCGAGAGAATGAAGGGACGTAACAGCGAGCGACAGAATTTATGAAACTGATGCGCCGCTCAGCGGGGAGAGTTTTATCCGCAATGTAAACTGTTTGATCAAACCTCACTTTAGCATACTACTTTATTAGCCAGTGTGATCAGTTCCTTAACCACCTCTTCTTTACTGATTCTGCATTAGCATTGCAATGCTAATTATTGTTCATTGCCGCACGTTTGAACTTGCTGCATCGGTTTGGCAGGTCACGGACCCACGCTATTTTTACTGGCCCCTTTACTGGCTCAAAACACCTAGAGAATCTTTGAAAATGTATTCTTTTTCTTCTCTAGCGAAACACGTGGGCCGGATAATCATAATACTAAGAACGCAAATTTAATTAAATATTCTACCGCTATAAGGAAAGAAGAGCGTGTCAGGTCGCCATTTTGGTAGTTGAACTCACGACATCTGACGCCAGAGGCAAATAAGCTTCTCCCTGTTCAAGTTGGAAAACGGATTGACCATCGGGCGCATGCCGCCATCGCTCGGCAGCTCAAGCGTCGGCAGGCCGCGCGCGACCGCGCATCGGTCGGCGCCGAGCGCGACGCGCTCGCGCATGACGCACGACGCACGCGGCGGAGCGCCTCGGCCGGCGCGCGCTCGCCACCTCCTCGCGGCGGCTTTCAGCGCGCGCCTCTGCGGCGCCTCCTCCGCGGTGCCGTCGCTTTCGTGGTGCATCCGGCTTTCAGCGCGAGCGCCTAAAAGTTCGCGCCGAAGAGCAACCGCGAAGGCGCACGAGCTGCGGCGGTGTACGACGAAGCTATAACTCCGCCGCAGCTGCCGTCTGCTCGGCGCTCCTGCCAGCTCCTGCGTTGCTCGCTCTGGCGGCGGCGTCGGCCGCGGCGGCCCCGCCATGCCGGCTATGTCAGCAACCGCAGCGCCCTGACTAAGTGTAGGAGCTCATTTCGCGTCATCGCTTCAAGAGTTAATGGACAAACAAATGAATAGGCATACTGGCTGGCTGCGGTCAGTGCGGTAGAACGGGCGTCTGCTGCGGCGGCGGCGTCCGCAGTGTCGACGCTGACGCGCCCGGCGCAGCTTAGCTACAGTTGAACGTTCGCGCCCGGAGGACAGCGCGAACCTGCAACTACTGGTCGCGAGACTCTAGGGAAAGAAGGTAAAAGGAGAGCCACAGAGACCCTTCAGATCGGGCCGGGGTTGGAGAGGGCGGATCGAGTCGCTTGAGCAAAGGAAGCCGGCGCGTGCTTTCGAGAACTTTCGCAGGCTCAAGCGCGCGGAAGCGCATCATTGGAGCTGTGCCGCCGAAGGAGGCGACGCGCCGGCGCTGGGCATTGGCCGCCGATCTACGACCTGCGGCGGCGGCGGTGGCGGCCGCGGCGGCGCGAGTCTCTGCGGTCGACGCTTCCACGCCCCGCCGTAATTCGTTAGCGATGCCGCACGCGCTACGAGACTCCGTCCACGAGCACGCTCGCAGCAGCGCTGTCGGTGCCACGCTGCGTTCACCCGAGGACTATTGCCACTGGCGGTGCGCGGCGACGAAAATATGTCGACGGACGCTGTAGTCCGCTGCCGCGCGTAGCAGTCAGCCCAGCCCAGCCCAGCCAACCGCGCGCCCGCTTCCGTACGCACGCACGCACGCTGCGCGCGCTCCATTCGAGACCGCAGATTAATTGAATTGCGCTCTGGTTTATCGAGCATTAATGCCGCCGCTCGGCGCTAATGCGTCCTTGCACCGAACGGCGGCGAGGAGTTTCTCGCGTTAATGCGTCAGCGGCCCGATATCGCGAGCGCAGCCCGATCTAAATGCTGCCCGCCGGGGCTGGCCTAGACTAGCACGCCGCGAGCGAGTGAACGCAAGCGTCCACGACGTCGCGCCGACGCCGATCCGATCCTCCTCTGCCGACCTCGCGCGCGCGGGGGCGGAGGAAGGCGCGGTGCCAGCGTTGCTTCAGGGGTGCCTGAAGCTGAGCGACTAGCGCGATCCGTGGCCCGGCGCTTAGCAGCCGCGGCTGCCGATCTCATCGGCAGCCGCCGCTCGGTCGAGTCGGCTCCCATTCCCGGCCCGCCCTCTTCTAGCCAGGAGGGGCGTCTATGGACGTGCGTGCTGGTCGCAGGCGGGTCAGATCCGCGATGGTCGAACTGTGCGGCGGAGGCGGCGGCCGCGGACGCCGCTGCCGCCGCCGCTCAGTTTGACTGCGCGTACCGCACCGCCCGCCACCGCCGCCGCCGGCGCCGCTCCGAGGGGTCTATCGGACGAGCTGGCGCGCACGCGCGCTTGATTGACGGGTCATGCGGCCACCGCAGCCTACCGTTTACGGGCGTGCGACATGACGCAGCCTATCAGAGCGTTACAAAACCCTTCGGCCGCCCGCTGCCGCTAGAGTGTGCCGTAGACGCCAGACGCCAGACGCCAGTAGCCGATCGCGCCGCCCCGCGCCGCCTCTGAAGGAGGAGGAGGGCGAGCGCTGCAGTTCGGTGCGAGAGAGGTGAGAGCGCGAAGCGGCCATGCGGTGCGACCGAGAGCAGCCGCTGCCGCCGCGGCCGCCGCCGAGGATTGCGGCTGCGGTGCGCCTCTGCTCTCGCGAGCTAAAGAGCTCGACGACGACGCCGCCGCGATGGGTAGCGCTGCTGCCGCAATCGATCTGGCGCAGCGCTCTGCGCCGCCGCCGCCGCTTGCGCTGCGCGAGCCGGAAGCGGCGGCGCAGCTCCCGAGCCGTCGTACGCTTGCAGGAAGCAGGTGCGCGCGGCCAGGTCGCGCCGGCGACGGCAGCCGGTCGCGCCGGGTAGGAGTGGCCACACTTCGACAGCGCATAGGCGCGAAACCGTGACTACCCGGCCTCGGCGAGCCCGGCATACTACCGGGCCGTACGGCTGAGGCGGCGGCGGACGCTGAGCTTGCATCGCCGTCATCATCGTCGTCGTCCTTGGTGGGCTGCGGAGATCGGAGCTCGGCGCACCGGCGACGGCTGCGGCAGCAGCCCTGGCGTCTGCGGGCTGTCGGCGAGCGCCGGTCCGGACTCGCGGCGGTCGCCGATCGGCGGTGCGGCATGATGAAGAAGCAAAACGTGCGGACGCTGGCGCTGATCGTGTGCGCGTTCACGTACCTGCTGGTCGGAGCGGCCATCTTCGACGCTCTGGAGTCGAACCACGAGACGGACGAGAGGCGCGAGTACGAGGAGGAAGAGGGCGAAGTGATGCGGATGCTCAAAGCGAGAAACGTCACCGACGACGAGTTCGAGCGCGTGCGGAGGATGGTGCTCGCGTCCAAGTACTTCAAGGCCGGCGTGCAGTGGAAGTTCTCCGGGTCGTTCTACTTCGCTCTCACCGTGTTCACGACGATCGGTGAGTACCGCCCGCCGCCCGAGCGTCTGCAGAGGGTTCGACATAGCGGCCCGGTCAAGGTCGCAGCCCGGTCGACCTCGGCGAACCCGTCCGCCATCGTGGCCCGGTCTGCCGTCGTGGCCCGGTCTATCGGCGCCACTCGGTCCGACGTTGTAGCCGAACCGGAACAAGAATGACCCACGTTCGCACGCGAGAGCGAGCGCCTGCGAAGACTCGGACATGTCCGCGCTCCCAAAGAAAGAGGGGCAGCTGGGGAGAGAATGGGTGATTTGATGTGGTAGGAGAGACAGACGCGGGCGAAAGAGCATGAGCACTCACGTGAGTAGTCAGTCAGTACGAGAGAGAGAGAGAGAGAGAGAGAGAGAGAGAGAGAGAGAGAGAGAGAGAGAGAGAGAGAGAGAGAGAGAGAGAGAGAGACTAAGTGAATGTAAGAGGCCGACAGACAGACGGACGAAGTAAGGCACGGGACGAGCAACTAAACTTGGCGTGAAAGATGCGTGAAACGTGGGATCAGAGGCGAAAGAGAGAGAGAGAGAGAGACCTGCAGCATAGTGCAGAGCGCTGAGATGCAGAATGGAATGGTCGTGCGGACTGCGGGGCGACTCCGAGCAACTAGTGCATTTGGATATCTGACCTTTGGGCTCGCCAATTGCGATGTTCGTCGGCCCAACGTTGGTGGCTAGCAAAGCGGTCCGATGCTAGTGCACGTACACACCGAAGAGGGCGAGGCATGTATGAGGTCCGTAGCCAAGATTTGTCTTAGAGAAGGACTAAATCTTTACCTTGAGTGGGCGTGCATTTTCCGCCATCGCAAGTTTGACACAATAGAGCTCATTTCCTTGACATATAGCTTACCTAGCTGTGAGGAAACGTTATTGTTTTACAAATACGCTCGTCCTTGAAGCAAGATACATGATTTAATACATTTTCGGTTCACAAGTACTTAAAGGGGCTGGTCGCTAGAGATTTTAATAGAGGCAGTTTCCTTATTTTAGATTAGGAGATGGTGCATAATATTGAATAACGGTGCTCAGGGTAATCTCAATACATTTTGCGAAAAGTGATTAGTCTACGAGAGGAAGCTAGCTGCGTCTTTGAGCACTTGATAGAGAATTTCGCTACTCGAGGCAAAGGTATCTCGCCCATGGCCGCAGAGCTACCAGCGGCGATACAGCAGACTGCCTAGATCCCCTGCGACTTACTACCGGTTGGTCTCGTCTGCCTGTCGTAGGCTAAACAGCTGTACAGCTACGTGTTAAAGGTAACTGCACTCGCATTTTCATAGCCAAAGTGGTCCGGACAGACTCCGGCCCTCTCTGCCCAGAGACCGACCGAGGAAAGAAGGAGGAGCAGCCGGAGAAGGAGGAGCAGGAGCAGGAGCAGGAGCTGGAGGAGCGCTAGCTACTCGCGCAATGCCGCCAGCGCTCCTCCTCCAAAGGGGTGAGGTCCCACCTGGGACTATGTGGCTTCCAAGGTTGATCGCCCGGTATTGCTTCTTCAGCCCCGGCCCCAATGCAAAATATGGTAGCCACTCTAAAAGGACGGCGGCTTCTTCTAGAGACAGAGAGTGCGAACCTGGGCGCGGACGACGCTCCACCCGCACGGCACTCTAATGACGCCATAGGCAGCTCGGAAAATGCGATCGCCTCAGCTAAAAACGTACGTTTGCAAGGTGCTGCCCTAGCAGGAGACCAGCCTTTATTTTAAAGAAAGCTGCTGTAGTCCTGCGCAGGAGCACCCTAACGTTGCTCGCCGGAAGCGTAACGCGAGTCGGCGCGTCGTCCGCTCTCCACTCCAGGCAGCGCTCTCTCCCTCTTTCCGCTGGTCACCGGTGTAAGGTCTGCTGGTGCTTACGGAATAAGGGGGGCGGGGCTTGAGGGGCGTTCCTTCCCAGCGGCAGGACGCAACTAGACCGCCTTGCGGAGGAAACGAGGCCTTTGATCGTGCTTCGTGTCATGTATCTCCGTCAGTAACTCCACAAAGTCATAAAGACCATGTGGGTGTTACGCAACCTTTGCAGCATACGTGTAGTGCCTAGAAAGAGACCAAGTTCTCCGAGGGCGCTATACGCACATATTGTTATTGTGTTGTAATTTCATTTGTTAGCTTCTCCCCCACTTAGGAGCTCAGCATCCTCGCTGATGCGAACGAGAGCGCCTGCCCGGCCCTGCCGAAACGCAGCGCCGGGATGGGGGGGGGGGTAGTCCGACGGACTCGGCCCAGAATTCGGTGGCTGCGAGCGCGATCGCGTGGGCGGAGCTTCTAGCGGCTCCTTCCTGCGGCTGCGGCTGCTCTCGCTGCGCGCGGCGGCGCGCGCAGTCTGCCGCTCGGAATTCCGATTCGGATGCCGCCGCCGCCGCCGCATCCCCTCGCTACCTACTTCCTTTGTCTTGGCATCGCCGCGGCAGCCGGTGCGCAGCAGCAGCACCTCGGCGGTTTTGTCTACGAGGTAATTAACGCTGGCGAGCGTTAATGCCGGAGATGCGGTCCGCCGTTGCTCGGGGTCCTGCTGACGTCCTGTGCACTTGCGGCCCATGTCTGGCGCAGAGTGCACTGGAAGCCCGAGAAGGCCACGGGGCGAGCTCCACGGCGGCGGCGGCGGCTGCCGCTGGCGAGCGCCCAGCTGCGTTGAGCGTTTCCGTAAGGCGATCCAACTTGGCTGCCTCCGAGCGCCTCCCACGTTGGCGCTGACGCAGGTTCAGTGCACAAGCGCTGGCATCGTCGCTGCCGCGACCCCTTCCCAGCTATTTAGGCGGTCTGTGCGGCAGTATTCAGTCAGGCTCCGTGCGTCGTAGCGGCTTCGAAGTGCGGGAGATCGGTGGATGAAGCGCCCGCAGATGGCGACGCATTCGTAATGCGGCATTTAATATTTGAGAGAGGCTCTCTCCAGCGCCGCAGGGGCCGCACTTGAAGGCAACGCAATTGAAACGGAGGCACCCGAAAAAGCGGTCAGCCGGGTCGAACGCTCGGTTCGGTGAAGCAGAGAGCGAGGGAAGGAGAGCGAAAGCTAGCTGTCCGTCCGTTCTCTACGGCGGCCATTGGCGACAGACGCTTTGCAAGGTAGCTGTCCTAGGCTGTGCAGCACGGATCAAACGCAGCGACGCAGCCTGAGTGTGCGTCCTCGCTTCTAATCGTGGAGGCGGCGACTCTCAACCAGTGCGGGTCGCGACCCCTTGCTTTCCGGTTGGCCCCAGAGCTTTCTGGTTGGTTCAAGTACCTTCTGGTTGGTTCCAGAGCGACGTTTGGTCCTCCGAGTGCCTCTCTCTTTTTATCGATCTCTCGAGATGGAGGTCGCATTTGGCCGATTCACGCTCAAAGTCACTTGGGCATTGGGTTCGCTATTCGCAGAGATTCACTTCTACGCAAGCTGCCACTTAGTCTCTGTCGCTCGAGTTCTATAAATTAAAAAATCTATTGACTCGGATATTACGAAATCCTGTTTACGGGTGGAGAATGGTCCACTCAGCTGCGACTTGGGCTGTGACGGCGTCTTATGTTCATACAGCTGTGTAAATCTGCTATGGGCACAGTGCTCTTAGCAGACTGTTCAACATGGCTGCTGGCGACCATGTTGAACGGTCTGCTGTGAGCACTGTGCCCAAAGCAGACTTGCATGACTGTATGAACATACGAAGCTCAGCTAGTAAATGGGGTTTTGGGGTTTAGATTTTAGGTCTCAGTGCTTAGAGTTTAGTATTCAGGTATTAGGAAGAAACTCTAAAAGAAAAAAATAAGTAAAACGCGTTTATTTAACGTAAATAAAAACACACACTGGTGACCATGAAAAGCCCTCAATGAGCACTGTGCCCATTGCAGACTTACACGGCTGCATGAACGTACGATACCGTATTGGCTGGTACAAGTACGGACTGAGAATGATATGCATTTATCTTAGGTGAGGAGACCGGACAGGCGAGACAGTGGAAGGCGAGTGAGCGGTTTTAAGTTACTTCCGCCATTTACTTGCGGCTCCTGAAGTACTGTGGCGGCGGCCGAGCGCGCTTGAGCCCGCAATTACCGTAGCGTGTACGTCCCCAGCTGCGCCCGCCCGCCGCTGCCCAGCGGCTGACCGAAGTCTCTTTGCGCTCTGTCCGCCGGCCGCCCTCGGCCGCCGCTGCGCGCGTGGAATGCGCTCGCTCGCTCGCCGCGGAGCCGCGTTTCTGACGACGCCGTTATCCGTTTCTGACGACGCCGTTATCTCGCTCGTTCGGCGGCCGCCGCCGCTGCCGTTATCCAGGTTACGGCCACAGCACGCCGAAGACGTTCGGCGGACGGTCGTTCTGCATGGCGTACGCCCTCGGAGGCATCCCGCTCGGCCTCGTCATGTTCCAGAGCATCGGCGAGCGGCTCAACATGTTCATCACGTACGCCCTCTGCCGGCTGAAGCGCTGCGCGCGGGCGCGGCGCGCCAGCGTGTCGCACGCCGAGCTCATATCCGTCTCGTGCACGCTGTGCGTCGTCGTGCTGCTCGCCGGCGCCGCCGCCTTCTCGCACCTGGAGAGCTGGGAGTTCTACAACGCCTTCTACTACTGCTTCATCACGCTCGCCACGATCGGCTTCGGCGACTACGTGGCGCTGCAGGAGGACCACGCGCTGCAGAGGCGGCCCGAGTACGTGGCCTTCAGCGTCCTGTACATCCTGTTCGGGCTCACCGTGTTCGCGGCCGCTCTCAACCTGCTCGTCCTGCACCTGCTGACGATGAACACGGAGGACGAGCGCAAGGATGAGCTCGAGGCGCTGGCCGTGGCTCGCAGCACGGCGCACCTCGACGGCGACGTCATCACGCCAGCGAGCGCTCTGGCCGGCGGCGGCAGCGGCGGCGGCGGCGGCGGCGGCTGCGAAAGCGGGCGCGGCGGCGGCGAAGGCGGCGAAGGCGGCGGGGGCCGCAGCGGCGGAGGCGGCAGCAGCTGCAGCAGCGGCGGCAGCGAGAGCGCCGTGGCCACGTTGCTGTCGCACAGCTATCACTGCGACGGGGTCGGAGATGACGCGCGCTCGCCGACCAGCCTCGTCAACTGCTGCTGCTGCGTCCGGTTGCCGCGGCCTGGCGGCGCTCGAAGCGCACTGACGGGCAAGAAGGCGGTGACGTTCGGTCCGTACGAGTACGCCGCTGGCCTGTCTTCGTCGAGTCAAATTACGCGCCTGCTGCCGCTGCACGGCGCGGACGCGGGCCGCGACTACGACCGCGCGGCGGCGACGGCGAGAGGCCGCTGCAACTCGCCGCCGCCGCCGCAGCACGAGGAGCTTCAGCAGCCCGGGTGCGGCGGCGGCAGCGGCGGCGGCGAGACCCTGCTGAGCGTTCAGCATGCGTGCAAGCGTGCCTCAGTATAGGCGCCGCCGCCGGCGCGGCGTTGGCGAGCGCTATGCGATCGATGGTGTCTCTTCGGCGTCTTTCGAAGACGCGAACGATTCTTCTTCGTTTCTGCTTAGTCGATCGATCGATCGGTATATTTGTATGCCGACGTCGGACGCGAAGGGTGCGGCGCGCGCGCGCGGCCATCGCAAGCAGTGCGTCGCAGCGAGTGTGGCGATTTCTTTTGTAAAATCGCGCGAGCCTGCGCCGCTTGGGCGACCGCGTGAACACGGCGCGCGAAAAGCCGACTGCGAACCAGGCTGGCCTTTCTCGTGTAAGTCATTCGATTGTCCAAAATGTCTGTCTCTCGGCCTGCTTTGAGGAGCACCTTTCAGCAACAGTGACAGCTTTTCTTTTCTTTCACTCGCATAAGAGAAGCGCACACCCACGAATGCCGCGGCGCGGGCGACAAACAGTAGAAAACAGAGAAGCGCGTCGCCGTCGGCTTCCCTAGAGGGACCGAAGAGACGCATCGCCAGAAGCAGTAGCTCGGCGCGCGAGCCGAAGCAGGCAGGCGACGCCGACGCAGCCTGGCTCGTCGCCGCGTTGACCTGCCTAGCCCCGCCCCGCCGCCGCCATCTTAGAAGAAGCATCCACGCTGAAGTGCGCTACCCGGTCGTCGTTGCTCCTCCGGCTGACACCCGAGCGTTCGGTCGGTCCAGCGGTTAAGGTGCTCGCCTCGAACCAAGGTCAAGGTGAATACATTAGACGTCCCAGGTCATGGGCTCGCGCTCCGTAGCGTACGCGAAGCGCCTGAATAGAGATTAATTTCTCTCAGGGCACTCACTATACAGTCGAGCGGTATCCTCTCTCTCTTCTTCTTCGTCGCCCGTGGCGTCGTGCGACTTCGGCGATTTTGCGGCTGCAGCAGAGCTACTGGCCGAGGCCAAGCGGAAAGCCGGCTGGAAAAGCCGGCTGGAAAAGCCGGCTGGAAAAGCCGGCTGGAAAAGCTTTAGAACTTGACCGCCAGGTGGCGCTCGAGCGATGAGCAGGCGGAGCGCAGTGCCGTCGCGTTCCCGTCGCATGCAATAAATCGCAGCGGGTACTCCGCTCGCCGGGTTGCGATGCGCTCAAAGAAGACGCTGCGACGAGTCAGGCGTTGCTCTTACTAGGCATTGAATGTAAGTCGGACGCCATTTAGGCCGCACGCACGAGTTCCTTTGCCGGCAGGTGGCGTAGTTGCGGCAGGCGTCTCTGAAGAGATGCTGTTATAAACGGGTTACCGCGGGTCCTACGTCTATTCACAACCGTGCGGCAAATGCAGCACCTGTAATGATGCTAGGCTCTGCCTACGCGCGACGAATACTTGCGCTCCCCGAACGTTGTAGCACGGCCAGCGACTTGTAAGTGGAGCACCGATGAGCGTGGTAGGTGGCAGGCGGTAGCGGAAGGCGGCGACGACGAAAAGCCTCCATATCTTCGCACAGCAAGTCAATATCCACAAAGTAGGTGGACAAGCTTATTTGACCGCAGCAGAGGGTTACAGGAATTAAAAAATGGCAACAACGTAAGCCAACGGCTCTGCGATCTAGAGCTCAAATCAGCTAGAATGCCAATGCCAAATTTGGCAGCACAACTGAATGCCTACGTACCGCCAGGCATCGGGTTTTACGCGGCCTTGGTCGTAGGTCCTTGCGTAATAACTTCATAGTCGCTATAATTGAGGAGCCGCGAACAATGCCAATCAGTCTTAATTCGGCCGGCGTTGCTCGCCGCCGTTTCAGCGTGCCGCTGCACGCGGGGACAGTAACGGCCGTCACCGCTGCGCTGAACTTCGAGGTCGCGGTGACGACCGACAGACGTCAGTACCAGCGCCACCTGCATCAGCGTAATGCTGGTAGCGCCGCCGACGGGACGACTAGAGGGCAGACCGCGAAATCGGTCGCGCCGAACGCGGTGCGAATCGCACGGCGAAGTGCTCAGTCGGGAGTTCGCGCGCGCGTAAAAACGCGGCCCACGAGCACGTTAGCCGAAGCGAAGAGGCAAGCGAAGCGAAGCCAGAACGTCGGACCTATATCGGACGTCGGACGTTTGTCTCTCATCGCCCCTCAGTCCGGATATCCGACGCTGTCCCATCATTGCCGCCGCTCTAGTGCACTGCGGCGAGGCTTGTGCACTGAGCGAGGATCGACCAACCGGCATTTGAAAGAGCATTTCCGGCCTCACTCGACGCAGTGAAGACGCACGGCGGCGGCGGCGGCGACGGCGGTGGCGGCGGCGGCGGCGGCGGCGGCGGCGGCGGCGGCGGCGGCGGCGGCGGCGGCGGCGGCGGCGGTGGCAGCGTTGACGCAGTCGCTCGACGAGCTCTCTGGAGCGCCCTGAGCTGTGTCCTTTGAAGCCGCCAGCGCCCCCTCCCCAGCGACGCACCATCGTCGCCTGCGCTCGAGCTATCTTTTCGTGACGAAGCATCGCCGGCCTTGCGATCTTGGCGCGTCCGCATTGTGCCGGTCAATCGCACCCGGCGCGTACCGCGGGCGCGAACGACCGGCAGCGGGGCGCGCGCGCTGAAACGCACGCGCGCGCTCTCGCGAGGAGCGCTGCTCGCGTACGGCGCTCGCGTGCGAGCGTTCCGTGGCGACGGCTCAAAATGGGCGCGTTTTCGTGGCGAGCTCCGGCCGCTGCAGTGGAGCTGCCTCGTGTGCGCGCTACGCCACCGGCGGCGGCGACGCGGCGGCGGAAGTCGCAGAGACTCTGTGAGTGCGCTGTGAAAGTCTCTTCGGCACGCGATAATCGGTCGGCGGTCCTCGCGGCTTTGAGCAGGTGGCGGATACACAGACACGCATCGCAGGGACGTGACTGTCGGGAGATTACGCGACGTCGCATGAGCGGCGTCGGGTGTCGCCCGCCGCCGCAGAATGCGAGAATCCACTACCTCCGAGCTCGGAGGAGTCCGCGCTCCCATTGACGACGGCACGCGCTAAGCGCGGCTGTCGGAGCGTGCTCCGGGGAGCGGCGGCTTGGGACCCGGGCGGCAGTAATCAGCTATTTCGAGGCTGAGCGGTGCAGCGGTCGTAGTAGGAGCGAACGCTGCACATCTGAAAGATGCAGATACGGAATTACCGAGCCTTATCCCGACGGTGCGCAGCGAGTGGCAAATAGAAGTACTTCCACCGGAAGAGGCGCGGCGGCGGCGGGCGCACCGCTGCGGCTCTCTGGGAGTGCCGGCGCAGTGCTGCGACGGCCGGCGGGCGCTGCTAGCGCGGCGGCCAATATGGCGCAGGGTGGCGGCGCGCCGGAAACGGAGCGAGTAGGAGACGCGTCGCGCCCTTTGCGAACGGACGGCAGCTGACGACGCCGACGTCTGCTGCGTGCGTCCGCTCCGGACGCTTCCAACTGGCTCGCACCTCTCGCACCTCCTAGAACGCGAGAAGCTCTCTGTAACGGTCGCGCACAACCGACCCGCGCGTCGTATCGCCCCTCGCGGCTCGCCCCTGCTCGATTCGACGATTTCGCAGCGCTGCGACTGTCTGTCAGAGCGCAAGAGAGCAGCAGCGACGCAGCGAAGAAGCTCAGCAGCGAAAGCTCTCGGCGGAACTGCTGCAGGCAACCGAATGATGCAGCGCCGTCTGGCGTCGTTATGAGCTCACCCTAAAATGACGGGGCGAGCTCTGTGCTGGGACTGCCGGAGCCGGTGCGAAACGTCTGCCGCATCTCCTCCCCCCCCCGCTCGTCAAGCCGCGCCCTCGACCCCATTTTTACCAGCGCTGAACGGCCGCGGCTTTCCGGCGCCGGCTTCTCCATTTTGCCGCCGCGGAGCTCGCGATCTGCAGTGGCCCGCGCGCGCGTCAGCCGGCGGTCGAGCGGCCACAAAGGACGCCGGCGGCACGCCCCCCAGAGTGGCGGATGTGGACACAGCTGGCAAAGAACGGCCGAGCTGTAAGCGTCGGCGAGCGAAGTCAAACGGAAGTCAGCACAGCGCAGTGCCTTCACTATGGCGGGCGCAGCGAGCGCCGAGCTGCGAGCGCCGAGCAGTCGAGTTGCAGATGAACTCGCTGTCTCATTACGACGCTGAAAGGCATTGACTTGAATGCGAAGGCCGAAGCTGCCGGCTGCGTCATTAATCTAAGACGCAGTGGTGGCATGTCAGCTCCGGCGGCGAGTCAATAGACGCCAGAGAGTCTATGGATAGCTTGAGCGCTTGCCACCTATGCAAATGCCAACCTCTGCATCATGTCCACCGGCTGATAGGAGACGGTCTGCATTGCATTCTGCGTAGCGGCCAAGGGCGACTTCGTCTCGTACGATCCACAAGGAAAGTTGCAATGGACCGACTGTGCCGGTACGACTGATGGCAGGCTCGCAGCGTGCGCACCCTCGCGGCACTCCAGAAGCGTCCGGAATGCGAGGGAAGTTCGGCGTGCTTTGAAGGGGGGAATCTTGACGGGCCAACTAGGATTAATCTGCCGACTCAAGAAAAATCGCGAGTTCACACAACGCTTAGCGAGCGCCTGAAGACCTTATCAGTGTTGGAGTGAGTGGACAAGGAAAGCTGAGATGAAAATGGAATTTGAATGAGTTCACAAATTACCGTATTTTTACGAGTAGAAGCCGCACCCAAGTATAAGTCGCATTCTAAATTTATAGATGTAAATCTTGAATGCAAAATTTTTTATTGAAAAAATAGTATTACTGAATATAAAGTTAATTTGTATTAATATAAGTTTGCTTTAACCATCGCAGTTAGCAAGAAACTCGTCATCAGTACCACTGCTAACTTGTTCATAGTCTCCTGCAACATTGTCAATGTCTAAACCGTCACTCACTGACAATGTCTAAACCGTCACTCTCCTCATAGATTGCATCATCTTCAGTTCCACTCAGAATGTTTGAAATTCCTGTCTCCTTTAACGACATCACAGTGGCTTCTGTTTTGATGTCTTTCCAAACATGCAAAGCCCATTCACAAACACGTTCGATACAGCCTCTTCTAATTCTTGCTGCTGGTGTCAAACATGGTCTTGCTGCGCATAAATCACAGGTTTATTTTTTCAAAAAACTGGAAAAAAGTGCGACTTATATTCGTAAAATTATGGTAGGTGCAACGTGCATTTATACCGCTCAGCGGCCATTTACGAGCGTAGCTAGTCAAAGCCCGCGAAGCGCCGTGTCGTACTTTTGTTGCACCATTCATCGCCGCCTTCGCCTTTTCCCTCTAGAGCTGCCGCGGCGGCGGCGGCGGTGGCGAGTGCTTTTCCACTTACCAGCTGCGGAACGTACGTTACATTCGGTGCGCGGGCGGGCAATACGTCGCGTTCGGCGTAGCGTTCGGCGTAGCGTGCGTTCGGCGTAGCGTTCGGCGTAGCGTGCGTTCGGCGTAGCGTTCGGCGTAGCGTGCGTTCGGCGTAGCGTTCGGCGTAGCGTGCGTTCGGCGTAGCGTTCGGCGTAGCGTTCGGCGTAGCGTGCGTTCGGCGTAGCGTTCGGCGTAGCGTGCGTTCGGCGTAGCGTGCGTTCGGCGTAGCGTTCGGCGTAGCGTTCGGCGTAGCGTTCGGCGTAGCGTTCGGCGTAGCGTTCGGCGTAGCGTTCGGCGTAGCGTTCGGCGTAGCGTTCGGCGTAGCGTTCGGCGTAGCGTTCGGCGTGCGTAGCGTTCGGCGTAGCGTTCGGCGTAGCGTTCGGCGTAGCGTTCGGCGTAGCGTTCGGCGTAGCGTTCGGCGTAGCGTTCGGCGTAGCGTTCGGCGTAGCGTTCGGCGTAGCGTTCGGCGTAGCGTTCGGCGTAGCGTTCGGCGTAGCGTTCGGCGTAGCGTTCGGCGTAGCGTTCGGCGTAGCGTTCGGCGTAGCGTTCGGCGTAGCGTTCGGCGTAGCGTTCGGCGTAGCGTTCGGCGTAGCGTTCGGCGTAGCGTTCGGCGTAGCGGTTCGGCGTAGCGTTCGGCGTAGCGTTCGGCGTAGCGTTCGGCGTAGCGTTCGGCGTAGCGTTCGGCGTAGCGTTCGGCGTAGCCTCGGGCGTAGCGTTCGGCGTGCGTAGCGTTCGGCGTAGCGTTCGGCGTAGCGTTCGGCGTAGCGTTCGGCGTAGCGTTCGGCGTAGCGTTCGGCGTAGCGTTCGGCGTAGCGTTCGGCGTAGCGTTCGGCGTAGCGTTCGGCGTAGCGTTCGGCGTAGCGTTCGGCGTAGCGTTCGGCGTAGCGTTCGGCGTAGCGTTCGGCGTAGCGTTCGGCGTAGCGTTCGGCGTAGCGTTCGGCGTACCGTGCGGCGTAGCGTTCGGCGTACCGTGCGGCGTAGCGTTCGGCGTACCGTGCGGCGTACCGTGCGGCGTACCGTGCGGCGTACCGTGCGGCGTACCGTGCGGCGTACCGTGCGGCGTACCGTGCGGCGTACCGTGCGGCGTACCGTGCGGCGTACCGTGCGGCGTACCGTGCGGCGTAGCGTTCGGCGTAGCGTTCGGCGTAGCGTTCGGCGTAGCGTTCGGCGTACCGTGCGGCGTACCGTGCGGCGTACCGTGCGGCGTACCGTGCGGCGTACCGTGCGGCGTACCGTGCGGCGTACCGTGCGGCGTACCGTGCGGCGTACCGTGCGGCGTACCGTGCGGCGTACCGTGCGGCGTACCGTGCGGCGTACCGTGCGGCGTACCGTGCGGCGTACCGTGCGGCGTACCGTGCGGCGTACCGTGCGGCGTACCGTGCCGGACCGTCTGAAGACCAACTAGCGTTTGCGGCTGTGCCGCCGCCGCCTCCGTAGAGGAATGCCTGGTCGAGCTATGCGCCGCCGCCGCCCGAGGCTCCCGTTCTCCGTGCGAGCAGCTGGCGTTGGCGGCGGCGTTTTCGCCAGCAACGAGCGGAGTACGCAGACGATGAGAGGCGCGAGCTCTCTCATCGCGGTTAATTAAGGACGCTCGATCCGGCGCGCGCGGCGCGAGCTCCTTTGTGTCTCAGCGGATTGCATTCGCAGCCTCCCATTCCAGCCTCGCTGCCTTCCGGTCGATCGGCTGTTCGTGCCAGTCTGTCTGTCTGTTCGCGCAGTGTGCGGCTACTCTTCCGAGCACGTCCCAGCCGCGCCTCCATTATCCCGCGCCATTATTAAGCAACGTCCTTCCTTGAGAAGCAGGCGACACACTTCCTAGGGATCTAGCTTAAATCTTTTGAGTTTCAGCCGATCGAAAAAAGAATAAAATTAAAAATATAATTCATTTGTGTTGCACCCCAAGAGAACTTAATCTCTATCCAGGCGCTTCACATATCCCACGGGGCTCGAGCCCACGACCTCGTCCAGACCTTGGTCGGGGCGAGCACCTTAACCGCTGGACCAAACCAACTAGGCAAGCACTTCAGTTAACTTTTCTAGCCGCGGCCTTAAAGGTTGGCCGCATTTCATCGTGCACAGTCACTTCTGACACCGGTGCTGCGTTCGCCTAACCCTCGCTAGTTCATGTGGCGGCACGAGGCATGCACTGAACACGTCGTTCCCGAAGCTCGTAGCGCATCGAACGGGAATAATTCGCGGCGCTCAAAATCCCGAAAGCAGCGCTGACAGCAGCGTCGAATGAGCGAGAGCACAAAGAATTGCCTATACACTATGGCTAGTTCGGAAGGCGACTTCCGACGGACTCGTTAACAAGCTCACAGCCTCTGACCCTCAGATGTGTACTTTTATAATGGTTACATACAGGGTAAACAAAGTCGCGGGTCTTGAGACGATGCTCACCTTCAATGGCTCGGCAGTAGTAATAATACTGATAATACATATATAGTAATACTGATAATACATTGGATACAGCGCCCTAAGAGAACTCGATCTCGTTCCAGGCACTTTAGACCTGTTGCTGAGGAAGCACGATTGAATAGATCGAGTAGATTGCGATCGAGTAGATTGTGAAGGACAGCAAGGTCGCCCGCCGGCCGCTATCCGCCGAGGAGAATTCATTACACAGACAGACGCGCTTCATCCGGAATTTCGCCTTCGATTGCTCCGTGGCAACGTGCGATGAGCATCAGAGGAGGAGAAGGCAGCTTTCATTCGCTGGCTACTATGGCAATCACAAAGGGCAACGAAAGGAAAGGTTAGCGAGTCGACTGCTGCCGCTGCTGTTTCGGTCCACCGTTTCGCCAGAGCCGCCGTAGTTTGAGAGGCTCGAGGCACATCCTAGCTTGCATCTTTCGGGATCTTGATCTTCGTTGTTGTCAAATGAGAAGGCGGCGACACGCACAAAATGGGAAGGTCAAGTCAGGCCGGAGCAGGCTTCTACTAGCCTCGACGCATCTGCCAGTAGTCGCATGCTTTTTACGCACATGATCCGGCAGAGCCACAGTCGAGCGGTTTCATGACTGGCCTGACTATCGGCATCGCGGGGATTCACGGGCGCAGCAAGCAAGCGAGGTCGAGTCTCCACAGTAGGCTCTGGGCAGAGGCGTCTCGCAGCCGACCGGGTCGAATCAAAATGATGACCCATCGTTTGCATGACACCAAGTTTAGTTCGCAAGAGATGAACGGGTCCAGACTTGAAATTCACGCCTAGGCCGGCGCTGAAGAAATGGTCTTGGATACCAAGGCAATAGGTTCCAAGGCGCCACGGCACCTTACTCTGACCATCCTGCTGACCTTGAGAGGGCGCCCCGCAAGTGCGTGACCTTTGCAGAGAAGGCTGAGCCCATGATTACACCATCCCAGTGGGTGACCTAAACTGCAATGCCAATGTAGGTGACGCTGCAAGACAGCTTTCTTGAAGTATTGTAATGTATCTCTGTCTGTAACTTCACGAAGTCACGAGGGCAAAGTACGTGTTAAGCTAGAGAGTTTTCCGTAGAACGCACAAAACATAAACGGCTTTTGGTGCTATTATGGGAGCCATCAGACTTCACCTCACGAAACAAAGAGAGAGCGGAAACACAGCCGAGTCAGTAGGGCAGTCGAGGAAGAGGGTAGAGTGGAAGTAGCTGCCCAGGACGGCTGGAAAAGATCTGCCACAGTCGGCAGCTGGAGAGTAGATGTCTTTGCGTAAGAGCTGGGAAATCAAGCCATACAGTCTAGGACCTCAAGAGAAAAAGCGTCTGTCGCCAACAGGCTTTAGGGGAAGTAAGGAAGCAGCTAATTTATTGTCCATGCAGAGCCCGAGAGCTTGAGGAGGCTAAAAATAGTGCAGCCATTCAGATAAGTAGGCATTCCTCGCGTCTGCCCAGAGGGAAAACTCACAATCCCCACTCCGAATGGCGTCGCCATCCGACGCCGCCGACCGCCGGGGAGCCGAGCGAGCGGCTGCTCGCAGGTCGCTGGCTGCAGGGGCTGCGGGCGCCCACGTACGGACGACGACGAAGCTCGGTCCAGCCGGAAGTGAGCAGCAGTGGAAGCGGTGTGACTGAAAAAGCTTAGCATCGTGCCGTAGGCGTGCCAGTGTGGCCCGCACGTAGCGTGCACTGTCTCAGCCTCACCACCGCTAGCCGGCCAGCGGTCCGCGGAGCGAGCGAGAAGTGGGCAGAAAACGGCCAAGTGGGAGGCATGTTGTAAGAAATTCTTACAACAAGGCAGCATTCCTCTCTGCAGAGCCACATAGACTTTTCTACAGGCGAAAGCTGTACGGCTGGCACTATCCTACTCCGGCATAGATAGTGAGCATAGTGGCATACCTGGTGAGCCGTGATGGCTCACTAGGTAAGGCGGTTGCTTTTCGCGACCTCGTCCGTCCCGAGGTCGTAGGTTCAAATCCTGTGGTGGGCGATCCTTTATTGCCGCTGCAGGCTGTGGAGATAGCCGTAAAGGCCCTTCTGTCGCTATAAAAAAGAGGCTGTTGAATCAGCTAGTGTTCTTTTTTAGTCCAAACTGCTCCTATCCACTGGATAGGAGGAACGCCCGCAGGGCGTCCGGCAAGAGGTACGAGGCGAGGAGAGGGGCGCGAACGGTGCCAGGGACATCGGGCACGCCTTCTCTAATCGGCTTGCGGTAGCCGAGGCCCTGTGCTGAGCCCAGGCGGATCGCCAAATCGCCGTCCTCCAGCTGCAGCACGTGCTAGCTAGCCACGAAGTAGCACTACAGCCAACGCTGGGGGCTTGTGGATGAGGGAAGTACGGTATCAAGTCTTGACTTCTGACATGTCGCGCTATAAACGAGTAAGCGTACAGCCCATCTGTAGAACTGCTGAGTGCTCGCCAGTAGGCAGAGGGCCAGCAGGAGCGGGCTCGTGCGGAGCGCAGCCAACCTCGTTCTGAATGTCGTCTTAGGTGGCAAACGGCGAGCGATTGTCCGATGGTTCTCTCTCTCTCTCTCTCTCTCTCTCTCTCTCTCTCTCTCTCTCTCTCTCTCTCTCTCTCTCTCTCTATCTCTCTCTCTCTATCGTGGTACTGGAAGCTGCCTCCGCCGCGAATGACTGTTCGAGGTTAGACTCGACCCGTGGCAGAAAGTTCTTCTGATGGGCAAAGAGCCAGCCGCCTGCCCCAAAGGTGGCCGACCCTGCATCTAGGCTAGGGCACCAGACGGCAGCCCATGCATGTAGCGTCGGTAGCGAGACTACTGACCCTGACGGTGCCCACCGAAGAGTCGTCCTGCTAGCTGCTAATGCAGCAGCATGGTCTAGCCTGCATCCGAAGCACTTCGCCAAAGTGACACGCGTTTTCGCTAGCTCGCCGCCTAGCTTGAGCGGTCTGTGTCGCCGGCGTACTGCTGGTCCTGCAGCTTGAGCGGTCTGTGTTGCCTGCGGCTGGAGTGCACCGCATGCACGCGTGTAGGCTGGGGGAGCGGTCCGTACGATAGAACGGCGACGGCTGGCTGGTTTACTTTGACTCGAATGCTCGGCGAAGAACAAAATCCGATCCGCTCGTGGAAAGCGCCAGCGGCCAGACGAGGCGTCGCCGTGATTCGTCTTCGGCGACCGCAGCGACTGGCACGTGCACGCCCGGCACCGTGCGAGCACGCACGTGCCAGCCCGGAATTCGCGCACCGTAGGCGGCCCCTGAGCCGCTGACGCTGACGAGAGAGGATTCCTAGCCCTGACGTCACTCTCGCTCGCCGTTGGAGGGGCCCGCTGCTAGGCTTCGCTCGCACCGCCCCGCTCCTTTCCGAGTATCCGGGTACTTTAAGACGCTGATCGAGTCCGCAGAATACAATGTGCACTTCTGAACTACGCCGCGGCAGGCGGACAATCGGATTTCGTTAAAAGTTTAATGAGAAACAACGTATCCGGGCCGCCGAGGCGGCGACCGAGAATCAGTCACTCGTCGGGTTTTGCGAGCGAACTCTTACGCACGTCTCAGCTGCTGCGGTCTGCCCCGGTCGCGGGTCGCACGACGCCTAGTGCGGCGCGACGCTTGCTTCGAGCGCAGCGTCGTACCCGTCGCCTTAGCTGGAAGGGTGACGACACAGGCTTTCAAACTATCTATCCCTCGCCGTTCCCAGCGGCAGTTTCTTAGAGGTCAAGACTGCGTCCGCCCGCACCTGCACTTTTGACTAGAAAGCTGCCGGCGTTGCTACGCTCTCTCGGGTGCGGCCTCGTTTTGGCTCGTTCGCGTCTTGGGAATGGCTTGGCTTGGCAAGCTGCGAGCTTATCGTTGCGGGGACCGGCAGCCGACCCGGTGGCTCTCTGCTGCGAAGCTTGGAAAGTCGTGGTGTGGAGTTATCACTTCAAGCAAATTGAATTTGAAAATTCTTGCAAATTGAATTTGACGCACACACTCGAAGTAAGAGCTGAAGGAAGTTAGTCGAACGCCGTCGGCACTAGGCTATGTTGTAGCTTGTTGTAGCTGTTGTACTGTTGTAGCTACAAGATTGACCTTATGTCATGATTTGTTCGGTCGTCAGCCAACGTATGCAAGCATTCGTGCGTGCATGCACCTGGATGTCTACTTGGTGCGCGTAATGTCTCCGAATGCAGAGACTAGGTGCGGCGCTTAACGTTTGAGCCCCGTGAAAAAAAGACCGAAATTCGCACCGTACTTTAATAGTACAGAGCCAATGAAGGAGCCAGGCCACAGCTTGACCTTGTGAGTCAGTGCTAGAATTTTGCTCCGTATCCGTCGATCGACCACGAGACATCGCAGCTCCTTTAGCAAAGGAGACACGTGGCTGAACCGCTGAGATTTGTTGACTACCCTTGCAGACATATTCATCACAAGCTGCACTGGCCTAATGGCTTTTTTCTACAGTCCAGACAAAGTGGAATTGCAATAATCCTGCCTATGCAAAACGAGAAAGCTAGTTAAATTTGTTGCAAGCTACCGTAGAAGTGAGTCTGTAATCTTAGATAGGGATCGCACGTGCCGGGTAGCAGTAGAAGCAGTCTTCTTAATAAAAATTTCAAAACTAAGGCAGATGTCAAAGATGAAACCTAAATTCCATGCGAGTAGCAGTCCGGTTTTCTCGTTGTTTAGTTTAAGGAAATTTTCGGAGATCCGGAATCTGCAAGGCATCTGCAAGGCAAGCGTTCAGTTTATCAGTCGCTGTCGCAGATTCCGATGTTTAGACGACACATAAAATAGCCGAACATCAGTGTGACCAGCCGATCGTCTCACGTCCCGAATCACTTTCGCCAGAGGCTCGGGATAAACTGAGAAAAGCAAAGGACTGAGAAATGACTTTTGTGCGGTGGCTCCATAGATAACTGGTCTGGTGGATGAGGCCTGACCGCCACAAGACCCGGATTGAACATGATCGCACTGGTGCGATTCGAACCAAACCAGCGCCTCGTCTGCAAGACCGATCGTTTTCCTCAATCACTCAGGTATAGGATTTCGTGATCAATAGTGTCAAGCGCAGCTGATGGATCCAGAAGTGCCAGGGCAGTGACGTTACCCCATCGCTTCTGCGTAGGATGTCATTGGTATGTCATGAACGCACAGCTGTCTATTGCGACAGCTACAGAGGGTTACGTGCGTACAACACCAGCCGTGGCGTCCAAATCATTACTTCAAAGCCAAAAGCACTGCCAATTTTCCAATTCCTTAACTGTCCAGCTGTACTTTTTAAACTATAGACTATGACATGCCAGTTTCTTATTGGCTATGATTTAGAAACTGCTACTTATCTCTAGGGATGTCGCAATCTGGCTGATGTAGCATGCTTACATTCTAATATCTTTCTGGTGACGCCCAAACGACGACGCTAAACGATTGTTACAAACACTATCATTAGAATTTCTAACGGTTGTTGTTACCCCCAGCGTTATACTTTTTTAAAGTTATGTCAAACCTTAGCGGCAGCCACAGACAAGCTATCGGGATCAAGGTCAAGGCACGGTGCTAATATTCGGCATTTATTGTACTCTCGAGTACACAAGGCGTCGAAATCCACTCTTCAATGCATCTAGTCTACGCCCAAGGCTTGCAATGTTGCTTACAACGCGGCCTGAGGGGCAGAGCGTAAGAGTGCAAATACTGAGTCGCACGCAAGCCAAAGAGGACAGATCATGAAGTGCTCGAGATTACTGGCAGTTCCTGAGTTGGCATGATTAGGAACTGATTAGGGCCCCAATCTTTAGGTAGACCGCATAAAAATCCCAGTTCAAGAGTTGGTTATTAGTCAGCTTTGGGCACCGAAGTGTGCTTGCTGTACGCCAGTGCTGGCGCTGCACACTCGTGCCGCTCTGCTGCCATGTAATAGACTGCTCTGCGTAAGTATGTGGACTTATTTTTGCTTTTAATGCATCGGTAGTGAGTAGCGCCGTTACGAGCGCTGGGTTCGGGGCCTGAGGACTTAAGCTCAGGAGCCGTCAAAGCCAGCGCGTTTCTAACATTTGTTGTTGGAAGTGTCGGACAAGTGCTGATGATGCGTTGCAGTTGTAATTTAGTATTCTCGCTGCATGCAACTCTATTGTTGAGCATTACAGCGCGCTTTGCAACAAAGAGCAGTGTCGCAGCAGCACATCGAGCATGTCTGCTCTCGCAGCGATGAGTCACTGCACAGTCCAGTTATCATTCGAATTCGTGAGCGTCCTTCTGCGAGATAGCATCCGAAAGCTCCTCTCATGGGCGCAATGTTTCGCTGAGAGTTGTCCACTTTTCACTACTCGTACTTCACGGCATACGCGGGTTCGCGTTTACGCGGGTTCGGCATACACGGGTTCATACGCGGGTTCGATTCCTGCAGCACTGGGCAATCCTTTGTTGTTCACTGCAAGCGGAGGCGATAGTGGTCAAGCCCTCTCCGCAGCTACATAAGTGAGACTAATAAATCAGTAACATTTACTTTAATTTATCAAGATTCTGCTGTGACCAGAAGGCCGGGTTGTTTACGAAAAGCCAGTCGGCGGTGACGAACGAGAGGCGTTTCGCCGTGAGCTGCCCGTCCTAGGCCTCGCAATGCGATCGCAGTGCACTGCGGCCAAACACACTTCGTCCTTTAAGCAAGCACACCGGAGGATCAGTCATTCTCAAGAGTCCAGGTTCGCAGAAAGCGGACCGGAACCGGCCTCCAACGGTCGCCATCTTTGGTAGCGGGCTAGCCGCTAGCTGTAGAACCACTGGCTTGAAGCCAAATTTAATATAAAAAAGAAGGACTCGGATGACTGATTACATTCGCAATGGGATTTCGCTCTATTTAAAATTACCGTGTCTGCTAGTGCGGCGGCGCCATAGAAACACGCCGTTTCGAGGCTGAGCTCTCCTCTGGGCCCATTCTTTACGCTGTCAGCAGGACGGAATCTGAACATTGGCTGCTAATGAAATTATACTGCACGTTTTACCTAGCAGTATAAGTGGAAGGCCGCGTTCGAGTCACCAGCTACAGCGATTAGCTCAGGCGCGCCATTTATCTTCGGCTGGTTGGGAATGACCTTGCTGAATTCAATTTGCATCCTTAGCGCAATCAAAAGCGTCCGCTCCGTCGGCTCCACGAGGATAGCTCGCTTCAAAGAAAGCCGCGAAGACCCGAGGGATTCGCTGTCTGAGCCGGAGGCGGCTTGCCCGGTTCTCGAAACGGCCTCCGACGCACCTCCGGCACTGAAGGCGTCCTGGCTTGAGTGCGTCGCCGGCGGTGCATAGCTTCGGAAGAGATGGACGCGGGTGCAGCCTGCTCGATTGTAGACGAGGCGGAGCAGCGCGCTGTCCGGCGGTAATTGCCAGACCGCCAGACTGCTTCTGGAGGCCATTCGCTCGCCCTGCGCGCTTCGCCTGCGCGCCGGCGGCGACTGCCGGCAGGTGTGTAGCGGCTCATGCCGAGCAGCGCGTACGTGCGAGCCGTAACGCACGCTCGCGAGCGAGCGTGCGTTTGAAATTCCGCAGGAAAATCCAGCAGGCTCGGCTAAGAAATATTTTTGGCCCTCGTAGTGCTTGCTGTGCGGATCCAAACGTGTAGATAGATTAGACTACATTATTATGGGCTGCTCGCGATAATATACAGAGAGAGAGAGAGAGAGAGAGAGAGAGAGAGAGAG
>WPIO01000019.1:2492500-2750000 GCA_009760855.2 Cristatella mucedo | reverse complement strand
GCGGCGCCGTGGCTGCGGCGAGAACAGCGGCGGCGGCGACGGCGCCTTCGAAAGCTCCAGGCGGCGGCGGCGCTCCAGCGACGGCGGCCGCAGCAGACCGCAGCCGTCGCTCGGACAGTGCGTGAGTCGGACAATTAGCCAGTCGCTCGCGCGAGCGTGCGTCGCCATGAGCGGTAGGGCGTGTGAAGTGGCCGCAGATGATGGCAAACTGCCGGCGATCGACGCCCGGTGCGGCTGACCTCCCCCCCCCCCGATCGCGTCGCCGCCGCCGCCGCCGACGACGACGCTCTCCAGCGAGACGCACATTCGGCGCAGAACGTGACGACTAAGGTGATTCTGTCGATTCTTTTCTGCATTCTTTTCTTGCTGCTCTTGACTTCTCACCGATGCGCCAACGATGATTCCGAGCCGGAGGCGTCTTTTGCGGGTTCGCTGAGCAAAGAAATCTCGACGGCGCGAGGACGGTTTGCGTCTTATGGTTTACTGGTTAGATTTTGTATTTATCTTTGGTTTACATTTTTGAGTTTGGAGTTCAGGTCTCAGGGCTTAGAATTTAGTATTTGGGTATTAGAGAGAGAAACTCTAAATGGAAAGGATAACTAAAAAACGTGCTTACTTGAAGTAAACAGCCTGCTATGAGCACTGTGCACATGGCAAGTCTAACATTGCCGTGTGAACCAACGGTACCGAATTAGCTCCTATAAATGCAGCATCCGCGTCTTTGTTCTCAGAAGTTCAATCCAAGCGTCCGGTTTCGCAGACGCGCATTTAATGAACGCACTCGATACAAACCAGCCAGGTATACTCCAAAAACCTGGAACTCACTTCCGACTAGCGTCATGACATCCCTGACTTGATATTTAAAAAGAAGCTAAGGCACATCTGTTTGTCACCACATTTAGTGGATCCCCGGGCTTCGATCGTTGTGTGCTTATTCGTGCTGACACCGCGCATGCTACCGCTAACCATACTTGCATGCTGACCCTGTGCATGTAATGTATCTCCGTCTGTAACTCCAAAAAACCACAAAGACTATGTGGGTGTTACTCAGGAGAGTTCTTTATAGCGCACTCAAACTAAGCGGCTTTCGGTACGCATTCGGTAGCCAAAAAACTTCATCTCACGCAACAAAGAGAAAGTGGGAAGCATGGCAGAGTCAGGAGAGCAGTTGAGGTAGCGAGTAGCATGGAAGTAAAAGCCCAGGACCGCTGAAAAGGATGAGCCATAGTCGGCAGCAGGAGAATAGTTGTCGTTATGTAAGACTCGTGGAAGCGAGTTCCACAGTCTAGGGCCTGCAGAGCAATGGCTTCTGTCGCCAACGGTCTTTAAGCAGAGGAGTTGAACAGCTAATTTATTGTCCATACAGAACCCGAGGGCACGAAGAGGCTGAGACTGGTGCCGCAGTTCAGCTAGGTATGGAGGAGCAAAGCCGTGGGTCAGCGTAGGAACTTTGCTCTGTATACGTTGCTCAACCGGCAGCCATCCTAGCTCATTTAGCAAAGGAGATACGTTTTCAAACCTCTGGGACTTGAAATCTGGCCTTGCAGCCATATTCATAGCCAGCTGCAGTGGCCTAGTTTTTTGGTAGCCCAGCCGAAAGGAAATTGAAATAATCAAGCCGATACAGAACTAAGTAGCGAGTTAAATGTTTTGCAAGCCACTGTGGAAGACAGCTCCTTATCTTAGGTAGGAATCAGACGTGATGGCTAGCTGTAGAAGCAGTCATCTGAATGAAGCTTTTAAAATTTAGGCATTTGTCGAAAACGACACCCAATTTCGAGTACGAGGTGATGGTTGCACAACAGCATCGCCTATCTGAAGAGCAAAGCCTTCTAATCCTGCCACACGCTTAGGGTGTCCTACGAGCAGCAGTTCAGGTTTATCGTAATTTTGATCCAATGCATGTCACCCTCAACCATGTTATTCTTGTTGTCTATTGAGCATGCTACCACTAACCATGCGATTCATGCCTCCTTTGCACCAAATGCAAAGCGCACAGAAAGAGATTGAGTTCTCCGAGGGCGCTATATCAAATGTACTATTCTTATATTCATTATAGGTAACGCTTTGAAGAGGTCCTGCAGCAGCGGCGGCGCGCCGAGTAAGCATTCCCGTTCGCCGGTCTGCGTGGATGGGGGAAGCAGCCGGCATGGCGGATTCCTAAGACGTCATTCGCTCCGCCGGCCTATCCATCGCCTGCGGCAGCGACCAGAACAGGAGCTGCTGCGCGGCGGACTCACTCACTGCTATACGAATTTCGGTAAATACGTCAAGCGCCGGTTAGAGCAGCTCTGATCACGCTCGGCTTCCTTACGGCTGTAGTAAGTCGCGAAAGAAGGAGGACAGTGAATCAAAGGAACCAGAGATTTTCGCGCTGCGAGAGTTATTTTCGCGGCGGACGTAGCTCCGAGAGAGAGAGAGAAAGAGAGAGAGAGAGAGAGAGAGAGAGGGGGAGGAAGAGAGGGAGAGAGAGACAGAGGGGGAGGAAGAGAGGGAGAGATAGAGAGACAGAGAGAGAGAGAGAGAGAGAGAGAGAGAGAGAGAGAGAGAGAGAGAGAGAGAGAGACAGACAGACAGACAGAGAGCAGAGACAGAGAGCGCCACTTGGCGTCGGAGTGAGCTCGTTGTTGTGACTGCATTCTCAGACGTCGGCTTCAAGTTTCGACAAACGCAGGCTGATGCCTTATCTCAGTTCTGTAACTGAGAGAGGGAAATGAAAAACTAGTCGAACACCGGTGACATAAAATCGCGGTCTTCTTTTTGGTCGTTTCTTTATTTATGATTGTTTAATAATAATATTAATAACAGTGATACATTTCTAGCGCCCAAAGAAAACCAAGCCCTTTCCCAGGCACGTTGCATATACTGGAAAGGGAGCGCGTAAATTGATTAGTGATGGCATGAGCCAATTCAGCACGAAAAAGCTCGCCAAGGACAAACTTTCCGGATGAAGCGAATGAACCTATTTGCGGGGATCCGGGTCCCCGCAAAGACCCCATGCTCAAAATGATTTAATTATTTACTAGAAAATAGTCAAAATCGTAGAAAAAAAACAGAAAACCTCATGTTTAGTTATACCTATCCTGTTAAAAGCGGAGGACGCTGACGCGGTTTCCGCATCCGCTTACGGCGCCGTAGACGGAAGTTCGCAAAGAAAAAACTGGCGGTTGGTGTCGAAACGCCAAAGATGAAGCCCATTTTAAGAGCCAAGCTCGAGGGATGACATCTTTCGCAGTGGAATTTAAACCAGTGCGAGATCCAGATTAAGTAGACTGGTCACATAAGCAACGGGGTTTGTCTCAATTACGCCTCTAGTTTTTTTTAATCAAGAAAACCACCAGTGCAGCTCACTGCATTAAGCACATTCATGGCCGACAAAACAGATGCCCCTACTGGCATAATCTTGCATCTAGCGGGAATTTTGGGGTCCCAGACCATACCTTTTTCAAACTCGAGTAAAGAAATAGCGGCGACTCATTACCAGCTGTCCGTGGGATGCAAGTAATTAGTGTCCTACCTGGCACAGCTACATTGGACATTGTCACTGCCCTAGCCGTGGACTCCCACCAATCTCTCTTGACGTTGAAGAAAGGTTACCGATTGAGCGCGAGATAGCTAGAGATAGCGACGATACATACATACATACACACACACACACACACACACACACACACACACACACACACACACACACACACACACACACACACACACACACACACACACACACACACATATATATATATATATATCGTTGACTAGTTAAATCGATCAATAGAGGAGATAGAAACGGAGAGAGAGGAGAGAGAGAGAGAGAGCCATCAGCGAAACGAATCTGTTTTAGACACAACGAGTGCTTTTTTTCGTGAAGCAAGTTTTTAAGTGCATTGTTGTGTAAGCAGTTTCGCACAGCAAAAGATGGCTATCAGACAGATGCCGTTCATTAAAGAATGAGGAACCGGACCTGAGCGGCCATGCTAGCTTCGTAACATCAGAGCGTTTCCAAAACAAAAGGTCCGCTGTTTTCGACCAGAAAAAAGTGGTGGCTGGGCAAGTCACGCGAAACCCACCGCTCTCTCTCTCTTCCCACCAATGGCCGATGAAGCGCCGATCTCACAGTACAAAGAAGTCACGTACGTACGTAGGTAGGTAGGCGGTGTGCTTGGTTGCTACCAGTCGATGTACGCTGTGCATGTTGGCTTGTGTCGACAGCACGGCTGTCCGAGATGAATTCGGCTCCGGTTTTCGATGTGCCTGCTTCCAAATGCTCTCTGAATCTTCCAAATGCTCTCTGTCGACGGATGAGCCTTTAATAACATCTCTAGAGTCGGTAGTATAGCTGCGATTCAGTACGAGCCATGGCACTCTCAGCTGCTACAGTAGGGCCTTGGCAGATTATGTCAGCGGCTTGTGCCGCAGCTGATGTATTATTATTCGCACTAGCATTTAGTGCTTAGTGCTATAACTGGTAGCGGGTCCTCGTCCTCCTCGCTGGCCCTGCTCAGCACGTCTTCCCTACGTCGCATGGTCATAATGCATGGCATTAAATCTCGCCGGGAAAGCTATGAAGTTAAATATCGCCGGGAAAGCTAATTTTGGTGACGAATAACGCTGTCAGCACCATCTTGGCGAAGCTGGTTTTGGCGACGAATCACGCTGTCAGCACCATCTTGGCGAAGCTGTTTTTGGTGACGAATCACGTCAGCACCATCTTCTGGGTCTACTCAATACATCAAACAGCTATTGGCTGCCTTTATTGTTCCCGGAGACCAAATTGATGTCGTATTACGATAATCACTGTACCACACCAGGTCTTCATTCAGATATCTGAGAGGCGCGGTTGGAGATTAAGACACGGCAGCACCTTCGGTGGTAGGGTCAAGCAGGTTCAGGCAGGTGCGAAAGTTTTGGCCAAGCAGTAACTGCGATGGGGTGGACCCAGTCGTGGCGTTCTTAGAGGAGCGGTATTTTAACAGGAACCGGTCGATGAGCCGCTGTGGAGGCCTGCAATAGCTGCATATGTCCGCTTGAGAGTTTGTACACAACGCTTAGCTAGTCCATTGCACTGTGGGTGATAAGGTGCCGAAAGGAAGTGCCACATGCCGTTAGCCAGTAGAAAGCTAGCACAATTTTGAGTGCTGGTCCGTTGTCAAACACAATTACCCTGGATAGGCCCAATTTAGCAAAGAGCGTCCGAAGCGTCGAAATTGTGGCGCCAGGAGTCGCCTCCCTCATGCGAAACGCGGGGCCAGTCCGAGAAAGCGTCTACCACTGTTAGGAAATAGTAGTTGTCAAGTGGCCAGGCAAAATCAATTTGAATACGCTGCCAGGGTCCCGCTGGGTCCCTCCACTTATGCGACGTCGCTGGCGGTGCATGTCGGACTTGGTTGCAATGAAGGCAGCTACGGGGTATTCTGTCGCTATCCATGCCCGGCCACCAGACGTAGTTTCTAGCAGTAGCTTTCCTCATAATTATGCTGAGATGGCCATCATGAAGTTCATGCAAGGGGTTGCCATGGAGGGAAGTGGGTATGGCTAGTCTCGCGCCCCGAAGCAGACTTCTGTCTGTAGTTGTAGTATGCGGTCGGACGCCGTTTGTTATAGAATGAGGAACCGAGCCTGAGCGGCCAACGAGCTAGATTTGTAAACTCAGAGCGTGTACAAAATGGGTCCACTGTGCTCAGCAGGAAGAGGGCGGTGGCTGCGCTCGCTCGTCAGACTGACCTAACAAGTAGGATACAAATACAAGCTGATTTAACAGCCTCTTTTGTGTAGCGACGGAAGAGCCTTTACTGTCATCACCGCCGATTGTAGTGGCTATAACTTCTCACGACCTCGGGACCAAGGTCGTGAAAAGCAACCATCTTGTGTGCCATCAAGGCGATGGTAGGTTTGTGGAGGCAGGGTATAGCCTCTGCGTTTGCATGCTTTTTCTAAGATGCATTTGTGCATTTTATGCTTGTATAGGCATGAGATTTTGCATGTCATTAACCCGTGATCATCTCTCAGTTAATACGAAAGCGTCTAGATAAAGATTTGATTTTCTTAGGGCAATACACAGCAGACTTATTATCATTATTACCACCAAAAATTTGGTCATGCTTATTATGCAGCATCTGTAAAGTGCCTAAAGAGAGACATACAGAGAGAGAGAGAGAGAGAGAGAGAGAGAGAGAGAGAGAGAGAGAGAGAGAGAGAGAGAGAGAGAGAGAGAGAGAGAGAGAGAGAGAGAGAGAGACAGGGAGAGAGAGAGAGACACAGAGAAAGAGAGAGACAGAGAGAGACGGAGAGAGAGAGACAGAGAGAGACAGAGAGAGAGGAGAGAGAGACAGAGAGAGAGACAGAGAGAGAGAGAGAGAGAGACAGAGAGAGAGAGAGAGAGAGAGAGACAGAGAGAGAGAGAGAGAGACAGAGAGACAGAAAGAGAGAGAAACAGATACAGAGAAAGAGACAGGGACAGAGAGAGAGAGAGACAGAGAGAGACAGAGACAGAGACACGGAGAGACGGAGAGACAGAGAGACAGAGAGAAACAGAGAAACAGAGAGACACAGAGACACAGAGACACAGAGAGAGGGAGAGACAGAGAGACAGAGAGACAGAGAGACAGAGAGACAGAGAGACAGAGAGAGACAGAGAGAGAGAGAGAGAGAGAGAGAGAGAGAGAGAGAGAGAGAGAGAGAGAGAGAGAGAGAGAGAGAGAGAGAGAGAGAGAGAGACAGAGAGACAGAGAGACAGAGAGACGGAGAGGGATTCAGTTCTCAGAGGGCGGTACATATATGTATTCTCATTTTTCTAATTATTTTATTTCTGCCGAGCTGTTCTGCCGTTACCATAATTACATATATTGGTGCAACATCTCAGACTTTGCTTTGTTGTGAAAACTTAACTAGTATCGGTCACGCATCAGCAGCAGATAGCATAGTTTAGTGCACCGTCTGGTAAACGATGTTCACTTTGGAGCCTTGTTAGCATGCTGATAATGTGGGGTGTCAGTGGTGAGGTGACTGCTGAGAAGTTAGACTTCTTCGAGATCAGCTTAGAAGTCATCTTGTGCTAGGCTCAGTGTTACTGGTGGCATCACTGGTACTGCACTGCAATATTGCATGTCCTATCTCAGTGCGAGACTCCGGAGTGCTGATGTAAACGGACAAAGATCATCCAAGGAGCTACTCAAGTACGGGGTACCTCATGGCTCTGTGCTTGGTGGGTTATTTTCACGGCTTATGTTCTCACTGTTGCCTTGTGATTTCCATGCAAATTCTAGGCTCTCACTTCTTTGCAGATGAAAATCAGTTTTACTTTTGCTTTGATCCCTCTCAGCTCTCCAGCACGTCGAATTCTCTACACACCTTTGCTGCATGCATTGATGGCATACGCACATGGATGGCAGCAATTTTTTTTAAATTGAACGATGTCTAAGCCAACTTATTAGTTATGGGCAAAGCAAGTGCGATACAGATATAAGAAAACCTGACTCTCAAAATCGGCTCCAGCAGCATATCATCTGTCGAATCTGTACGTTATCTAGGTGTCCTGTTCTAAACTGACCTTTCATAAGACGACCACATCAACTCCACCGTCAAGTCTGCCTTATTTCAGCTGCACAAATTGCTAAAATTCTGGGTTGCTTATACAGGGATACTTCATCTATACGGGTCTATGTATTTGTCACAATCCGTTTAGACTTCTGTAGCTCACTATTTGTTGGTCTACCGCCCAGTGCAATCAGGCGCTTACAGTTAATAATAATAATAATAATAATACACTTGATAAAGCGCCCTAAGATAACTCAATCTCTTTCTAGGCATTTTGCAATTGTTGCAAAGGAAGCACGATCGAATGGTTGGTGGTAGCATGCTCAATACACAGCGACAATAATATGGTTAGAGGTGATGTGCACACTGTCAGCATGCAAATTTGGTTAGCGGTAGCATGCAACGTTGTCAGCACGCATAAGAACTAAAGGACGAATCAAACGGACTCACTAAATGCTGTCATAAATTGATGCGTAGTTATTTTTAATGTGGACAAGCCAGGATATGTGATGCAGATCGGGATTGGGCTCCAGCCTTTGGGAGCATATGAACTAAAGACGTGGTCTCCAAAGGATTTGGGGTCTATACGAAGTATAGGTAAACAGTTAGATTTAAAAAAGCGGGTCGTACGATGATTAGCCTGGTGGGGAAGTATATTTTATAGTTGGGCTGGAGCCAAAAATGAAGAGACCTGAAAGTGAGGGACAATGACTTGCGATGCGTTGCGATGCGTTGCGTTGCTTGCGATGCGTTGCTTGACTGTGAGCCAGTGCAGGTAGGCAAAACTACACATCTAGGATCGTTTGTCGTGAGCGTCGCAGCTGCCACATCACACTGTTTCTCGCCGACCTGAACTGGCTCCAAATAAAGCAGCGTATCGACTTCAATGTTCTGTCACTTAATTTTAGGTCCCTTCATTCTCCAACTACTTCCTCGCCAGGTAAAAAATCGTACAACTCGCTGGTCTGAATCGAATCGTTTAGCTATACCTCCTACGAATTTCAAATCTTTAGAGACCGGGTCTTTAGTTCGTATGCTCTCAAAGCCTGCAACACACTTCCGATGCACATCATAATGTCCCTGACATGACGAAATTAAAAAAGAAGATTAAAACGCACCTATTTATTACAGAATTTAGTGGGTCTTCGGGATTCGTCCTTCGGGTGTATGTGCGTACTTACACTGTGCCTACTGCTTGCAATTTTAGCAACAATCATTTTTTTAAGCCTTCTATGTAGCATCCATAAAGTACCAGGAAAATATTCAACTCTATGAGGGCGCTATACAAATATATTACAACTATTATTATTTAATACTCCCCGCCTGACTGCAAAGGTGAATCGGAGACGAGCCGACGTGAACATGGCAAAAGTAAAACTGATTGTCATCTGCAAAGAAGTGAAAGTCTAGATTTTGCTTGGAAATCACAAGGCAACAGTGAGAACATAAACCGTGAAAATAACCCTCTTCAGCGGCTTGGGGTGAGCATGACAACTTGCTCGTCCGTTCCGGCTCTCTTGGCTGGTGGCTCTAGGACATCGCTTGGGCTTCACCCGAGTGCGATCGCTGCGGTCCTTAAGAATGTATTATTAATACTTAAGAATGAGGTCGGATGCGTGCACTATAGCTGAGAACAAGCGTCTGAAGTTCGGTCATACACCGTCATTTAGCTGGTTCAAATCTCTGCAGCTAGGATCTTCTGCTGTGAGAGTCGCAGTTGCCACATCGCACCAATTCTCGCTTACCCGCACCGCCTCACCCTTCAGACAAGCAACGGATTGACATCAAAGTCCTCTCACTCACTTTAAGTTTATTCATTCTTTGCCTACCTATCAGAACTACTCCCCCACCAGGCTAAGCATCGTGCCATCCGCTTTTATGAATCAAATTATGTAGCTAAAACTCGTACGAAGCTCAAATCTTTCGGCGACCGTGCCTGTGGTTCATACGCTCCCAAAGCCTGGAAGTCACAACTAACATCACGAGATCCCCTCACTTGAGGATGTTTAAAAAAGAAGCTAAAAACGCACTTGTTTGTTACAGCATTTAGCGGGTATTTGTAATTCATCCTTGTGTGCTTATGCATGCTATGCTGACACCGTGCATGCTGCTATAAACCACATTTGCCTGTTAAAGCTGTGCATGTCACCACTAATCACGTTTTGCTTGTTGACATTTCGCATGCTGCCGCTAACCACGTGATCATGCTTCCTTTAGAGAACATGTAAAGTGCCTAGAAAAAGATTAGGTTCTCTGTTGGCACTGCACAAACGTATTATCATTTATTTCTCAGAGGGCGTTAGAAAAAACAGTGCGTTATCAATATTATTGATATAGCCAGTTGGAAGGCAGTTCAGCACTGACACTTTACTGTCACGGAAAAAGTTTTCCACATGAGCAAGTAGAGGGAGAGAGAGAGAGGAGGGAGAGGAGGGTGAGGAGAGAGAAAGAGAGGGGAGAGAGAGGGGAGAGAGAGAGGGAGAGAGAGGAAGAGAGACAGAGAGGGGTTAGAGGAGAGAGAGAGAGAGAAGAAAGAGACAGAGCGAGGAGAGAGAGAGAGAGAGAGAGAGAGATTTAGCAAAGAAATGCAGAGAGCGTATCGTCAAGCGACAGCGAACTGGTATATAAGCTAAAAAGTTGTATTCAGAATTCACCATGATGGAGAAAGAAGTGTTGATTACGAATCGGTCGTTAGCAATTCACTCGTTGTCAGTGAACCCTCTGAGACATGGCGGCAGTTAACAATACATATAATTCATGTATATAGCACCCAAAGAGAACTTAATCTCTATTCAGGCGCTTCACAAATGCCTCGGGGCTCCAGCCCACGATCTCGGCTAGACCTTGGTCGGGGCGAGCACCTTTACCACTGGGCTAAACCAGCTCGGTATAAGAATACTAATATATTTGACATAGCGCCCTCCGAGAGCTCAGTCTCCTTCTAGGCACTTTACATATGCTGCACAGGAAGCACGATCGAATGGTCATTGATAATTACACAAGCACCGATGGGGCTAAGTGCATCATAAAGTAAATACACTTAAGGTTAGCCGATTTAGCAGCCCCATTTAAATAGCAGCAGAAGAGCCCTGACGACTATCACCACCGACTGTTTCGAGCAATCAAAGATTGCCCACTGCACGGTGATGCAAACGCACATGCCAGAGTTATGGCACTTTCTTTCAGTCACTGACGTGCGATATTTCGCTAAGGCTGCCAATTTACTGACACAACTGACTTTAGCTCTTTTCTTGTAATATATTCGTACGAAATTTCAAAACTCAAGACTGTTGGCTACAGATGTTCATTCGCAGAGGACGAATCGTCCCGTTAAGCATGCTGAAAGGCTGATGCATTTAGTTATGCATATTGACGGACAGAAGGAAAGTAATTTTCATTGTTTGTGCGGCACTGTCACCAAATGAGCATCACTGGCTTCCGGCCTGGGCTACACATTTGTTACTGGGACACTTCGTGCCCACGGCTGTCGTTAAGAGACGCGGTGAAGCCACTGGAAGTACCCAATCAGCGTCCGACCGTTGTCGAGCCGCGTAGTTAGGTTCTGAAGTCAATCGTCGATTAACTCGCTCTGCCAGTCTAGCTGCGAGCAGTGACCGCATAAGTGGCCAAGCGACGCGTGCCAAGCGCGAGCGGACACGTGCAGCCGCCACCACTAAGAGGCGGTTCACATCAAAGGCTACCGCGGTCGACTAGCCAGGTCAACTAGCGAGCTCGCTCGGAGGTTAGAACACGACGAGCCAAGAATAATTACCTCTGCACTGCCGGGGCGCCCCCAGCGCTCGCAGTGCGGGTGCCCACTGCGAGCCGTCATCCTGTCTCGCATTCACCAGCGTTCAGATATCGTTAAAAAGCCTTTCGGGAACACCGTGGGGAAATCGAGTACGTATTAAGAAATGGATGCGAAACATTGGATAGCGCGTCCGCTTGACAGTGTAGATACGCCAGGGCGGTCCCACAGGAGCGGCACTCGCCCCGAGCACGTCAGCCTCGAGAGCTTCGGTGACTCTCCGCGAAGCAGGGAAAAATAGACCGGCGGATAAATACATTCTCTATCCTTTGCATTTTGTGGGACCCTCATGACTTTGCCGCCTGCTGCAACCACACATTTCTGCACTGCGGAAGGCGTCAAAGCGTAGAACTGGCGTAGAATATACCTGCTATCACCTGTCCGGACCTTCTTTCATTGACGCCACCCCTTGCCACGCTGAACTGAGCTCCCGGTAACCGATCCTCCAATGAGAGAACGGCCGTTTTCAGACGTTTGGCGACAGAATTTCAGAGAGCCCCGAAGTTGTTGTAGATCTAGCTGACAATATACGATGTAGAGTTAAAGGAAGAAACCCGCAATCTCTCAATAAAATACCTCACTGATTTGATAAGAAAAACTGGTCACAAAGAGTCAAATGTCGAGCGTGTGACGCCTGGGCTGAAGCGGTGTAGTTTCTTCGATCCAAGTCCACTGGTCGCAGGTCAGAAGAGCAAGCGTCGGCAAGCTTTTTCCAGCTTGTCCAATCGGCAAGACGGGCTCCGACTATGGCACCATGGGTCCAGTTGTTTCAAGGCTACTAGCAATACCGAAAACCTGAATGAGTGGCGCCTGTTCGTACGCACGGCTCACCCAGGCACCTCAAACAACTGTTGCGTGTCTCGTATGCTGACTAGCGTGGCGCACATCAAAGAGGTTCGTCTAAACCATGCTGGACGCCGCGCTGCATAATGAATTTGGCCTGGGAGGCCATCAAAAACTTCAAACTGGTGTCATTCCTTCTTCAGGGGATTCCAAAGCCGTTCTACCAGGTTTGGCTGCTATCGTTCACTTTGGACAGCCTTGCATTACCGCAGGCAGAAGTTGACGGCCTTGCATTACCGCATTTTGGACAGCCTTGCATTACCGCAGGCAGGACTTGACGGCCTTGCATTACCGCAGGCAGGACTGGCCCGTGGTGGACGAGCTTTCCTCCGTGGGAGGCAACAAGTGACGAGCGGGAGTCTCGGGTAGACTCTCGGGTAGTGCCGACGCCACAATTGCCCACCGAATTAGTCGCTACGAAAAATGTGTCGCAGCTCTAGATAGCAACGAGCTCACAGCCTTTAAGGACGGTCGAAACTTCTTCGCATAGATGTCAGAGGCGTAGGTCAAACCCAGTGTCTTTTTGTGATCTCGCAGAAAGAGAATTGTTTAGGGCAAGGCATTGACCTAAAAAAGTTCACTAGGAAGAAAAAGGGGCAACAAGTAAGGCAACTTCTTCGTGGTGCTTTGGGGCCTCGTGGGCGATGTGCAGGAAGAACAGCTAGAGCTAGGCTGAGCTGGTTGAGGCTGTTACTAGGAGGCAAGGTGCTCACTCTCCACGACCGTGGCTGTGGGTTCGAATCCAGCAGCGGGCGATCCTTTATGGCCAACTGCAAGCGATAGCCATTAAGGCTCTTCTGCCGCTGTACAAAAGAGGCTGCTAAATCATTAATAATATTTTATATTTATGGCCCAGTGGGCTGCAGATTGTCCTTTAAAGTTCATATCCTGAATTATCATCTATTACATATTTAACGAGAACACGGAGACTTTATCGAAAGAATAAGGCGAGCGCTTACCAGGATTTAGTGGACTTTGAACGTAGCTACCGAGGACTGTATTATGAAATTATGATGGGCCACTAAGTTTGGGATTGATTTTTGAAAGTGATTTCCACAAAATCTCAAAAATCCGTAAACAATGGTAGACTTCTGACTTTTAAATCTCTGTGGGCCATTTTTGTATTACTTAAATATAAGTACCTATTATTTCTTATCAATGTGCTGTTTATTCGCATTAAATCTGAACTGAAGGACTCGAGGTCTTCCATTTTCACACTGGAAAAGAGTAGATATCGTAAAGATCCCTGTCCTGGTCACAAAAGCAAACTTTTTAGGGAGCTGTGCCCGTTTTCAATAATTTGATGCACACACCAAATTAGGAAATGGAACCTAATACTCGGGAAAAATGTTTCACAGAGTGCGGTCGATGGCAACTACGGACTCAGCTCTTCGGAGACTTACGTGAACTCACCTGTGCTGTTGCTCCATTACAGCTCGGGATTAGCAGCCGTCATCTACCGTAGTTGGATGGCCCAATGACTCATTACTCAGTAGGCTCTTCTTTACAAATTTTACAACCTAATTTCTCAAGTGGAAACCCTCCGAGCTCATACTCTCTACGCGTACTAGCATTTCTGGTGGCCGCACTGCGAAACGTTAAGCGTCAGCAGTGCCAATCAGTGCTGAACCCTTTGCAACCGGCCACTCACTCGCACCGCAGCAGTTAAAGCTGAGCCCCTCGAAGCGCGAAAATTGGCGCCAGCATTTGCCCGCCGCGGTCCACAGAAAATAAGCTAGCAGCAAGTAGTGCACATCTCAGGGAGCATCAGAAATCGGCAGTGCATCTGTGCGTGCGCATTAAAGCACCAACCTCCTATAAGTGTCACACGGACAAAAGGATGTGCCGGAACCAATAGTATTGCTAAATACCGATCTGCGTACCGGTGCATACTTTTACATATAAACACATCATGGTGCACATTAAAATATGATACAAAGTCTCTGAAGTTCAGGCAATTCGAATGAACGCAAGCCAACAGCAGTACCTCGTTGTTGCACCCTAGGCAGTAAGAAAGGACACCTTCAATAATGGCAGCCTGTTGCGTAAGTCACCAGGGTAGGGCCATTATTCGCACCACGAGACTTGCTCTAAAGCCTTCAAATAGGTTAAAAAAAATATTTATGAGCAATAACATTCGCAGCGCTAGGTAATATTTTTACCAAAATTGTGTACGTTTTCAATTAGATTTTCTCGCAAGAGCTAGAAAAACGCAGAAAGAAAGCGTGTTCTGGCAGCGTCAAAAGTAATCTTCCAGTTTGTACACAGTACTGGTTTTAGGAGATAATTAATCTTAAATTGTCCCTTATTTCGCACGGAGATTTTTTGGATATGCCCGAGATGGTACTTTTGGGGAAAAAATATTGAAGTTGGGCCAAGACGCTTATACAATAAACTAATGATGAATTTCTCCAAAATTAATGGTCTAAATGAATTTTTTGATAAACTAGGAATTGAGTAGCTTTAGGAAACTATTATCCAGGAAAAGGTGCACCGCTCAAAACACGAAATGATTCCAAAACTGGTTATCGACACAAGTCACATTTTGCATTGCCCATAGTTTATAGTGTAGTGGTTAATTTATTCAGAGCAATTTTTTATTGCTGATCATTTAAATTACTCCGATGTTATGAGGTCCTGTTTCCCGCGAAATATACTTGCGTGGTAGCAAAACGATGGCTTTTTAGGAATGTCTCCTGAGAGCACCTCAGATAATGCTTTCCACCTGCCCTAACAGGTCTTTAAAATCTTCGTTTCATGCCCACACTGCTATAGCCAATCGTATGGAAACAGTTTTAATCGGATTTCTTAAATTCCAGTCTACCATAAAACTTAGCAGGAAGATTTGTAGTTCAAACAGGTTTATTGAAAACTCTCTTTGCTTTGAACCATGTCCGGCTTAGACAGTGTATGTGCAAAGGGAAAATGTTTAAGCTTTGAAGTTTCTGAAGAATATCCGTGCCAACAAAACTGAATACATAATTCACAGTTATATTTATTAGTTTTCTTAAAAAACTAACGTAAATAAAATTTTATGAAATTTATTCATCAGCACCATGTAGCGAATCCGCATTGAATTAAGTTTACGGAACGTGCCGTGTTGGTTTGGCCCTAGCGGTTAAGGTACTTTAAGTTACGTTAAGGTAAGTCCAAATCTAGGTCTGCGGTGGACGTAAAGTCGAGCCCCTTGGCATATGTGAAACGCCTGAATAGAGATTAGGTTCTACTTAAGGCGCTATACAAGTGAACTATTTTGTACTGACCGGCTGAGTATATTTAAATTTATATTAACTATGTAACGTCCACATCAAAAACCAATCACGGGCAGATTCTATTTATGCATGCCCAGCGCTTGCAAAAGGTAGCCACAGCGAGGCATTTTTTATTTAAACTGAGAGTCAATGTTGCAATTACACGTACAAATTAGCAAATTATCTCCCCCAGTTTGGCTGTTTTACGTGACACTTCTAATTGCTGTATCTTCGTAGTAGTACTATAAATATTACAATGGACAGAATGTAAGCGTGACGTCAGTGACCGTGACAGACTTACAAACTAACTGCATAACTGACTTACAAGCCTAGCTTAGTATAGGGGTTGATCCATTTGGTTTTAGGACATTTCCCCACCCCCGAGGTTGGACATTCTACCCTATGTTGGTGAATGTATAGCTAAGAATATATATATATATATATATATTCTTATATTCTATTTCTTTTATTCTTATAAATAAAAAATATATATACATATACATGATCAAATCAAGTTGACGCTCTATTGAAATAAAACCAACTCAGTATAATTGAAAGGATGGATGAATTGGAAGGATGGTTTATAATGGGAGCGAGCGGCGGCGGCTGTGACTGCGGCGGCGGCAGTTACGGCACCGGCGGTGGCGGCGAGCTATACAGTTCGGTCCCGCGGTAGTTCGGTGCCGCTCGACGCCGCCAGGCACGCGTTCGTACCCGTCAAAGCGGACACACGCAACGTCGTGCCGCCCGCTCCTGCAAATGAGCGTGAAGCCTCAGAGGTCTACTGAGTATAACTTAATCTCGAGAGATCTCGCTACGCCCTAAAATGCACTAATTAAAGCGCGGAATCCGAGCATGGGTGGATTTAGGCGGCGGAGGCGCAGCCCACCCTAAACTCTAAATCCTAAATCCTAAAACCCTAAACTTTAAACTCTCAAAACCCTAAACCCTAAAACCCTAACCACTAAACCCTAAGCCCTAAAACAATAAACCCCAAACCACAAACCCTAAACCCTAAAACCCTAAACCACATACGGGAAATGTCGGGGGAGGGGGAATGTCCGGAGGGAAATGTCGGGGAGGAGGAAAGAATGTCCAGGGGGAAACGCTCAGGGAGGAACTGGCCGTACCTTAATTTATTTATGCTTACTTGTACCTACGTGGAAAAATACATGCATGCATTCATATAGCTGTATGCCTTTTGAAGTTAAAGTTGTAAGTTAAAGGTTAGCCGATTCAACAGCCTCATTTATGTAACAGCAGAAGAGACTTATGGCTATCACCAGAGCTTGCAGTTATAGATTACAAATTCAGGCCCGCAGGTAACATATTAAATTCACCTATTGAAGAATATTTTGAGACTACCCAGATTCTATCACGATGTCACTGGACGTGCCGAACGACGGCACCAGGCTATGAATCACTGCTGGCCGATAATCAAGGTGAAGAACGAGGAAGTGGTTTGTGTAAACATCAACAGTTATGTTACCAGCCAAAGTTGCTCAAGATCTTTTCAAGATCACCAAAGACTGAGCTCGGTATTGTGCGAAACTAGCATTAGCTACTCGATCCCTTCACCAGGAAATTCGTCACCTTACAATGACGCTGAACGGTAATAATAATAATAATAATAATTCACTTGATAAAGCACCCTCAGAGAACTTAATCTCTCTCTAGGCGCTTTACATTTGCTGCAAAGTGAAATGCAATTGAATGGTAAGTAAAATCATGCTTGAAAAACAAAGGCACGGTCTCCAAAGGATTTAAGGTTTGTACAAGGTATTTGTAAACTGTTGGATTCCGAAAAGCGAGTGGTACGATGCTTGGCCTGATGGGGTAGTATATCTGAAAGATTGGCTGGAGCCATAGAATGAAGGGACCTAAAAGTGAGCGACAAAACCTTGTAGTCAATCCGTTGCTTGACTGGTAGCCAGTGCAGGTCGGCGAGAAGTGGAGTAATGCGGCAACTGTGACGCACACGACAGACAAGTCTAGCTGCCGAGTTTTGCACCAGCTGCAATCGCCTGATCGCACATGCTGGTAGGCCAGCGAGCAGTGAGTTGCAGAAGTCGAGACGGGATGTCACGAATGCATGGACCAACTTAGATGTGGTATCTTTATCTAAACAAGCCCGAATTTTAGCAATGTTATGAAGCTGAAAATAGGCGGATTTGACTGTGGAGCTGATATGGTCGTCTAACGAGAGGTCGCTTTGGAATATGACACCTAGATTTCGAGCTGATTCAACTGGAGATATGCTGGCAGAGCCAATTTTGAGCGTCAGCCTTTCCAATCTCTGAATCACACTGGGTTTGCCCATAACAAATAAATTAGTTTTGTCATCGTTTAGTTTTAGAAAATTTGCTGCCATCCATGTGCGGATGTCATCAATGCATGCAGCTAGGAAATCACTCTTTGTGCGACAGACAAGACAGTGACACATTAGCAGGGGCGTAGTGAGGGGATTGCCAGACTCCAGCCCACTCTTAAGCTTGGCGACATGCCCTTTTGAGACATGCGGATATTATGATTTCCAGGCTTGAGCAAAGGCTGCGTTTATCAATCTCCCTGAACGTTAACCCTCCTGAGCGGATTCCTGGTAATGGCCTTGCTGTTCCTGATACACGGTGCTGCCCAGCTAGAAGCGTTTCTGACGCAGCTTTGATTAAGCCATCTATTTACGTACGTGCCCTTCACCTCCGTGCTGTTTCTAATACGGCAGGTTTAATTAGGCTCGACTGAATCGTTTCTGATCCGACATGTTTTGTTCGCATCTCCATTTAGGTGCATCCACTGGCGCATGATCAAGTCATAATTTTATTTGTTTCTCGATTGTCGACCAAGCCAACTGAACATGAACCGTTATAGATACTTCCATATCAGCGTACTATATTACTATTAAGTCGCCGGTAGTCTAATTTAATGGCCACATAGGCACTATTGGCAAGAACGAGATAAGATATTTCAATATTAATTTGTTTAATTTTAACTTTGCCACTCTTGGCAAGGAGTCCGGACATTCAGCAGTCTATCGTTCCAGGAGCTTGTGCCGATTAACTTCATTCAGTGCTGAGGCTTGTTCATTGAATCCATGTGCATTGACTGTGTAAGTGGGTGAGTAAGATTTAGTGTATAGCTCGTAATATCAAGAGCAAATTCTAAAATAAAGTATTATTATTAGGCTAAAAAGCCAAGTCCAAGTCAGGATCGCTACGTACGAATGAGTGTTAATTAGTTCCAGCGAGTCATTGGAGTCTATTGTGAAGTCTTACGAAAATTTAAATTCTGAGCTTCTTCATGCGAAAGGTTAAGTCTCTTAAGTAGTGATTTCTGTACGCAAAATAAAAAACCACAAGCCCTCCCGAATCCTGTTAGCATTCAAACTGTTGCTAAAAGGCTACGCAGTCGTCAATCAGACTATAGTTAGTCTTAGCGGAATGTCTCTGACTACCAAAACTGGTATGCTGCGAATGCACTGTGCACTGATTCATCAGCTACAGCTATTTAGCACATGCTGAGTTCTCCTATCTAATTATTGAGCATGCTAACGCAAGGAATAATTAGCCAAGTTGAAATCTTACATTCAGCCACTGCTGCGTTTGTCCTCCATCTTAATAACGGCCTGGGTGCAAACCTAAATTCGCTTGCTCACCTGCTGGCGCACATACGATCTTATTCATTTAACTTCGATTTCACTAAGAGAAAACTGTTTTGTGCCACAATGGCTACTGTAGCATTTCGCGCCACCCTGATTTTACCCACGGCCAAGATGTTCTCCTTTGGCGACCAAGGTGGGCTTGAGACCTTAGATATATGTAAAGCGCCTGGATAGTATGTTCTCTTACGGCACTATTCAAATTAAGTATATAGACTTAGAACTACGAACATGCTTTATTGTCCACATGCGAAGGAGAAGAGCCGTGAGCACCAGGTACGGTCGTTTAAAGCACTCCACACACGCTATGGTGACGACATGTAAGCCAACATTGTCGGCCCCCCTCCCGAATCAGCAGCCAGTGTCAGGTCTTATGGAAGCAGCCCGATGACAGAAGCTGCCGACATGCCCGACCTGAGTGGTAGGCTGTTCAAGCCCTGTCCGCCTGACCAAAGACCGCTTTAATTGCTTAATATTAGCGAGATGATCGCCGGACTAATTACAAGTGGATGCGTTTACCGTTGCCTACCGACTGTTTGCTGATTAAACAGTCGCGAACGGAGAGTGCCAGATCAGCAAAGCTAAGCCGTCGGCAGTCAAGAGCCAGCTGCCCGCTGAGAGCTGTGCTGCATCCGTTCGCCACGACGTGCGACCCGAGGATGCTGCTGGAGCAGACTCCTGCTGGAGCAGACTCCTGCTGGAGCAGACACCTGCCGATAAAGCCGCGGCGCCGGCGCGCAGGTGAGACAGCCGGTCTGCCAGCACGTGCGCGTGCCTGGCAGACGGGCGCGGCTAGACTGCACGTCGTCTCTGCGTCGTGCTCTGCCAGCTCTGCACGCTGTGCAGGCTTCGCACCAGCTGCAGGATATGTACATCCTGCTGCCCAGGCTTTTGGTGGGCCAAGCTAATAAAGACGGCTGAACGCGAGTGTACAGCATGCTTACGCTATGTCAACGCAATGGCCGACTGCCCTTCTTATCGATGCATGCTCCTTGCGTTCAGTCGAGACCTCCGTGCAGAGCAAACAGTGCCGGCGCCGAGTCAACATCAAGTCCGCGACTGTTGACTACACAAATCTTAGGCACTCTGAGTTATCCGGTTGGTTTGCATTGTGAGCCCTTTGCACGCACCCGGTACAGCTGATGTAACTTGCATCACCAGCATTGGCCCAAGCGCAGTATCCAGAAGGTTAGCCCAACGATAAGCTATCCATCCTGCTCACCACCCGCGAAAGGCAATTCAAACTCAACTGCAAACATGACTTTGAATGACTATCCATCAGTGCGACTGCCAAAAGATGACTACTGCAACATTCCGACATGCTAGTATTGAGCTAGTAGGCGCTTAAAACTGGCGCAAAACTCTGCAGCTAGGTTTGTCTGTTTTGAGCGTCGCAGCTGCCACATCACACCACTTCTCGCCGACTTGTATTTGATACCAGTCAAGCAACGCATCGACTTCAAGGTTTTGTCACTCACTTTTAGGTCCCTTCATTCATTGGCTCCAGCCTACCTATCAGATCTACTCTTTAACCAGACTAAGCATCGTACCACCCACTTTTCGTAATCGAACTGTTTACCTATACCTTGTAATAACCTCGAATCCTTTGGAGACCGTGCCTTTAGTTCGCATGCTCCCAAAGCCTTCCGACCTGCTTCACGACATCTCCTGACTTGTCCAAATTAAAAAATAAGTAAAAACGCATATATTTATGAGAGCATTTAGTGGGATCTTATGATTTAACCTGCATGTGTTTATGCGTGCCAACACTGTGCATGCTGCCACTAACCATACTTGCATGCTGACCCTGTGTATGTCACCCCTAACCATGTTATTCTTGTTGTTAATTGAGCATACTAACACGAACCATTCGATCGTGCTTTCTGTAGTTCGATTGCATGCGAGCTGGTACCGCTCCTTTCCTCAACAGCTGATGGGAGCATCATCGAGAGGGGCCTGTGCACAGCTGTGGTCCACTTCTAATGAGGCGTTGACGCAGGCCGATAACCCACTGGTGAACAGATGTTGGATTCACCATCGGGGTCGGCCAAGGGACAGCCGGAGTCGAGGAGAGGAGACTTGAGTGTGAGAAGGGGGCGAAGGCAGTCATGCGTCTTGCGGCTCCGTGCCTTGTGCAATAAACCGTTGGCGTTTTTTATCACCTGGCTCTCTGATGTGCGAACCAAACTACACTTCCTTTGCAGCAAATGAAAAGCGCCTAGAAAGAGGTTGAGTAATCCGAGGGCGCTATATCAGGTGTGTTAATATTATTATTTACGAAGTACGGACTCCAGAAATGCCCAAAGTATTTTTGACTACGCAAATAATTTTTGTGAAAAGTACTACGTTCTGACAAAGAGAACTGGTATTACAATTGCTAAGAGTGACAAGCTTATCGAGAAGACCGACGACTGTACGGGGAAGGCTAGGCATAACAGCGAGCAGCAATAATTATCACTGTCAGTAACGAGTCGGACAGTAAATCTTGTTCCAAGCTTGAAGTGCTGTGCCCAAAGTCGTCTGCGCAGATATAGTTTTTTCAGTCGGAAGGTCTTAGGCTAGAGGAAGAAATTTGAGTTAAGTATTACTAGATTACCTATTTCATAAGTGCTGCAACCTCTTTTGTATAATCATCTACAGCTTGATGGTGCTTATGGATGTTTGGTAGGTTTTACGAAGTTGGCGCTATATAGTAGTTAAAGCATAGCCACTGAAGGACGGGGATTTTGGTAAATACGTACTCTAACTTGTTGTCATTTAAAAGAGCTTTAAGGCCACAATGAGATCGTCTCAGCTTTTCATACAACACAAACTTACTAGAACTCTGTAAACTTAAGCAACGCATCACTGAAATATGAAAAACCATAGCCACTTATGATGTGCTAAAAATAATAGCAATAAAACATTTAACTTATGCATGATCAAATCATTATTGCTGACAAAGAAAGAAGAAAAGATAGTGTCTCGTGCATAAACAATTATGCGTAAATATACAGATGCACTGAAAGCATTAAAAAAGTGAACACGATTTCACTATCGATTTATCAAGCAAGGAAGTGGCTTAAAAAACCAGGAACGACGAAATACACATTATAAGGGACTCATCGAAATCCGGTTCACCGATCTTTGACCGTGGAAGCAAAGCAGGTTAGAGCAATGAGCCTACAAGCTTCAGCCGATCTAAGCTCTAGCGGTAGAAGTGTGCTTTAAGACAAAATAAAATCAAGTGTTGTGCCGTTCCTACCTGAATGCCATGCATTCCTAAGCCTATTAAAAAACGCCTCGTTCAAAGGCCTCCGTTCCACCAAAACATTACGGTACTCATTAGCATTACTATGGTATCACCTAGTCCCAACTTTTGTCTCTGAGAATTTGTTGCGAAACACAGCTCTGCGTGGGACCTTTGCTTGAGAGCCCACCAAGAAATACTCTGCAATAGTCCCAACAACTCGACACTTAAAGGATTTTTCAAAATTGAAGGCTCGAAGCTATAGCCAATTAATTTGAAGCTGATATCTGCGGAATTTGGCGGCAGTATTATGTCCACCGTGTTCTATCTAGCTCGTGAAGCCTCGAACTTTCAATAAGGACATTATCCTGAAAATTTAAGGACGTTCCTCTTTTTATGTTATTAAAGTTAAGGCAGCTAGCACGCGCGACTGGAGTAGTCAAGCCAGATGATTTCAGAAGCTACTTAGCAACAGTAGCTCCCCTTGTACCTAAGTACCATAGAATGTGCTATTTACACGTAGATACATGTACATATGTACATCGTGTACCTACCTTCTGCATCTCTACAAGTAGCTCCCCTTGGAGAGATGACGTACAGACAGCTGCGTATCGGCAGCGTGGCAGCCAAATCCGGGAACGGGTGGACTACTCGCCTTATCTTCCCGTGCTGATCCGCATGCGCGGAGTAAAAAGTAGCGGCCCAAGGACTGATCCTCGTGCTACTCTTCAAAAAAAGCGCTGCGAGTGTGGTGACATGGCGTGCCGGCACAGTAGACGTGCTAGTAAAATATAGTTCATTTAAGTAATCAATTATGCATAGGTACGAAAGCCAGCGTAGTCTAATGCGGACGCTTTTACGTGCGTTTATGCAAGCACACCCACTCAGAGCCTATGTGCAGGATAAACGTGAACTGGTGAGTCTCTGCGTTTAGCGGTCCGCTGTCTGGCAGTAAAGCGTCGAACAGTATAGTTATGTTGGCTAAGTTAAAGTTTGCAGTTAATGTTTTATCAGCGAAGGGAAGCTATTTTTAGCCAGTCAAGCCGAAATATGAGCCAACATTTCACTCGTATTAAATGCGTCGGGTATTGTCTAAACCGTTCAATTTCTTTATAAGAATCTGTCGCTACCTCGTGCTTCGCTTCACTCTATTGCGTTTATTTTAAAACGAGTATATTCATTAAAAAGTAAGTGATCGAAATAGCGAAAATGATACAGCGTGCTCGTTTGCGTGAGTCAATTATACACCCCCGTATTACAATTAATATTAAAATTACTGTACGCACGGAGTGCGGAAGAAGACGGCGACGCACCTGTTGAAGATAGTGCACCACGTGAAGACTCTCCTACTGAAGTCGGGCCTCCAGAGGAGCGCTAACCTTGCTCTTCTTTGCTGTGCACTGTACATCTCTATATCTTAGTCACTTCATCACCAAACGCGCTATTTTTATAGCTTGATGTTTATTCGTAAGAATTGTGTGTGTGCAATTAAATGTACAATAATAACAATATGATATTTGTAAAGTCTAATATGTCTTATTTTCTCTTATTTTGTCTAACATTATATACTGGGTGATACAAATGTAATGGTGACTAAATGGTGTTATTTCACTTCTGGAGACTCTAATAATGTTGAAAGACGTATTTAGGTCGCAATCAAGTTATTTTTGCTCTGACTACGAAAATAATTGATTTATAAATAAAGAATCCTACTTCGCGGAAATTCACCTATCGCCGTAGAGTCTGGAACGGAAACCACGGTAAACGAGGGTTGACTGCATATATATTTTTGCTGTGAGGAAAGACTTCTCTACCGTTGTTAGCAATATTTCCGCGGTTGTGCAGTAGTACCACTCAAAGCCCTGGCCGCATGAGTATTGACACAACTAATTCCCTCCGGGAATCAAGATAAATCGATTACATAAAACATCAGAATGAAAATTGCCTTATCAAAATTGTCTTGATAAAAAGCGAAGACTATATAGCAGTAGACCGGGTATCAGTTTATCTAAGGTGGTGGGCCTTCATCAAGGAAAGCCTATTCGGATTAACACTGCATCCGGTAACGCCCCTCCCCACAGACATCCTAGGTACCGAATCGGAAAGTCTCCTTAGCTGCCGGAAGCCTGACAAGCAGCCAGGTCAGATGGCTGCTTGTCAGGCTTCTAGAGAGCTGCACAAGGGCCGAGCGCTTTCAGGGCTCAGCTTGTAGAGAGCTACACAAGGGCCGAGCGCTTTCAGGGCTCAGCTTCTAGAGAGCTACACAAGGGCCGAGCGCTGTCAGTGCTCAGCTTCAGACTCTTCCACCAGAGCTTCTCTGGCCAGCAACTTCTAGTGTTCCTGCTCCCTCATACGTACTGGGCAATGTTGAATTTGTCAAACGACGTAACTTACAAAGCATTGACATGGAAAGTTTTCGAAATCTGCTTGTGATGCACGTCTTCTTGATCTGCATTCAGACTCGACCGGCAGCCTCGATACCCTCACTGATGCTATGAACATAACATTCAGAAGTGCTCTTGACAAGCATGCTCCCGTTCGCTCTATCCGTGTTCAAAGTCGTGGAGATTCCTTTCAATTTACAAAAAACTCCTAAAGATGCGCCGGGTTAAGCGCAGGCTTGAACGTCGTTTCAAGAAATCGGGTCTGATGCAGATCTAGTCGATTTCAAACACTTCCTTCAAATTTGCACCCGAAAGCTTAATAACCAAGGGCTTCTTTTTTCATTAGGAAGCTGAATTCCTGCCAGTCGGACACTAAACAGATTTAAAGACAGTAAACCATTTACTGGCAAATGCTGTGAGGTCTGACTCCCCAGACATTAAGGGCTCAGCCGAAAAGTTTTCAGCCTTCTTTACTGAAAAAATTGTGCACATTCGTGCCTCCATTAAGCCCCCTCCGACTAAAGCAATCGCGGTTGCTCAACCTACGACCTTCCTTAAAAGGTTCTCCGATGTTTCTGCATGCGATGTGGCTGCCTTAATAAGCAAAAAGAGCTCATCTCCTGAAGAACCTATACCTTCATCTCTGTGGTCTTCACTGGCAGACCAACTTAGCCTTCCATAACAAAGATTTGTAATGCTTCTTTGGGAAAATAGGTCGTCCCCAAGTCCTTCAAATCGGCACTCGTTGGACCCATTCTTAAAAAGCCTGGATTAGACACAGAGGTCCTAGCAAATTATCGCCCAGTTTCCATTCTTCATTTCTTATCAAAGATTCTTGAAAAAATTGTTGCTAAGCAGCTGGTTAAATACATTGAAAATAATGGAATGTCAGAAACATTTCAATCATGGTTCCAGAGGCAGCACTCCACTGAAAATACTCTCCTCCATTTTAACAACGAAATTCTACGTGGCAACGACGACGGGAATGTCGCTGCCCTAGCTCTGCTAGATCTGTCAGCTGCCTTCGATACCAATGATCACAAAGTTCTGCTTGAACGATTGAGAACAACGATCGGTCTGGCAGACGAAGCACTGGCGTGGTTTAAATCATACTTGTCTGATCGTGTTCAATCCGTGTCGTGTGGGGGTCCGGTCTCACACACGAGAAGGGTCACCTGTGGAGTCCCTCAAGGGTCTGTACTCGGTCCCTTGCTGTTCTCCATTTATACACAACCTCTGGGAAAAGTGATTAAGGCCCATGGAATAGGATTTCACTTCTATGCTGACGATACTCAGTTGTATTTGTCATTCAAACCGTCGGAATCTGCTGCGGCAACTGAGAAACTGAATGCCTGCCTTGCCGATATTCGATCCTGGATGTCAGAAAACTTCCTGAAATTAAATGATGATAAAAGCGAACTGCTGCTCATGGGACAACCTAAGCGTGTGGCTGGATTAAAAGGCTTTGCTCTTCTACTAGGTGACGCTATTGTGCGACCATCACCACGTGCTCGAAATTTAGGTGTCGTTTTCGACAGCTGCCTTAATTTCAAAAGCTTCATTCAGAAGTCTGCCCTACAGCTAGCCATCACATCCGATCCCTATCCAAGATTATGAGCTGTCTCCCACAGTGGCCCTTAAAATATTTAACTAGCTCTTTAGTTCTGTCTCGGCTTGATTATTGTAATTCCCTTTTGGCTGGGCTGCCAAAGAAAGCTATTAGGCCACTGCAGCGGAATATGATCATGGCTGAAAAGCTAGTCTTCAAGTCCCAGTGGTTTGAGCACGTGTCTCATTTGCTGAAAGAGCTAGGATGGTTGCCGGTTGAGCAACGGATACAGAGCAAAGTTCTTACGCTGACCCACAAGGCCCACCACGGCTTGGCTTCTTCATACCTAGATGAACTGCTGCATCAGTTTCAGCCTGTTTGCGCCATCCGGTCCTCTGTGGACAATAAATTAGCTCTCCCTTTCCTCCGCTTAAAGACCGATGGCGACAGAAGCTTTAGCTCTGCAGGTCCTAGGCTGTGGAACTCGCTTCCACAATTCTTACGCAACGACAACTACTCTCCTACTGCCGACTATGGCACATCTTTTTTAGCGATCCTGAGCTGCTACTTCTATGCTACTCACTACCTCAGCTGCTCTCCTGACTCAGCTACGCCTCCCACTTTCTCTTTGCTGCGTGAGACGAAGTCTGTTGGCTACCGAATGCGTACCGAAAGCCGCTAAAGCTGTGAGTGCGCTATACAAAACTCTCCTGCCCTGCGTAACACCCACATAGTCTGTATGACTCTGTGGAGTTAGAGACGGAGATACATTACATTACATAGTGGGTTATGGGGATGTAGGTTAAAGAGATCCGTTGGACAATGGCCTCTTTGCTTGTTCCTTCAAGCTATGTCCCTAGCAGCTATCCCAACCGACTCGTGCGACTTCCGGTGGCGCTCCCGCTTCTGGTGCTTTATTTCCTAATTTGCTCTTTTGGCGATCAAAACCCGTACTACAATCCGCCTTTCCGGCTACAGAGTTACCGGAGTTATTTACTTTTAAAACGATTGGCTTTGCAACCTGGTAAGAAGACGTAACCTGCAGGTGCTAATCGTAACAAGTCATCTAGGAATGGAGAATTAATAATGCACTTGATAAAGTAAGACATCATAGTGGTCATGACCTTACCTTTTATTAGTCGACCACATCATCTCCACAGTCAAGTCTGTCTACTTTCAGCTACAAAAAATTACTAAAATTTGGGCTTGTTTAAATAAAGATACCACATCTAAGTTGGTCCATGCCTCTGTGAAATTCCGTCTTGACTTCTGTAACTCACTGCTTGCCGGTCTACCGGCCTGCGCAATCCGTCGCTTATAATAATAGCAATAGATAATAATACTAGCTAGTTTAACAGCCTCTTTTTGCATAGAGACAGAAGAGCCTTTACGGATATCACCACCGCTTGCAGTAGCGATAAAGGATCGCCCACCGCAGGATTCGAACCCACGACTCGGGGCCGAGGTCGTGAAAACCAACCGCCTTACTTAGTGAGCGATTACGGCTCACCAAAAACATACTTGCTGATTTAACAGCATTTTTTTGTATAGCGACAGAAGAGCCTTTACGGCTATGACCACCGCTTGCAGTGGCAATAAAGGATCACCCACCACAGGATTCGAACCCACGACTCGGGGCCGAGGTCGTGAAAACCAACCGCCTTACTTAGTGAGCGATTACGGCTCACCAAAAACATACTTGCTGATTTAACAGCATTTTTTTGTATAGCGACAGAAGAGCCTTTACGGCTATGACCACCGCTTGCAGTGGCAATAAAGGATCACCCACCACAGGATTCGAACCTACGACCACGGGGCTGAATTCGTGAAAAGCAACCGCCTTACCAAGTGAGCCAATACGGCTCACCGATTGCAGTTGGTGCAAAACTTTTCAGCTAGGCTTGTCTGTCGTGAGCGTCGCAGCTGCCACATCCCACCACTTCTCTCCGACCTGCACTGGCTTCCAGTCAAGCAGCGAATCGACTTTAAGGTTTTGTCACCCACTTTAAGTCCCTTTATTCATTGGCTCCAGCCTATCTATCAGATCAACTACCCCATATGGCTAAGCATCGTACCAGCTGCTTTTCGGAATCGAACTCTTTACCCATACCTCGTACAAATATACAATCCTTTGGAGACAGTGCCTTTAGTTTCGTATGGTTCCAAAGCCTGGAACTCACTCCCGACTTGAGTCACGACATCTCCTGGCTTGTCAAAATTTATAAAGAAACTAAAAATGCATCCATTTGTGAGAGCATTTAGCGGGTCCCTGTGATTCGTTCTTGGTGTGCTTATGCGTGCTGACACTGTGCATGCTGCCACTAACCAAACTTGCATGCTGACCCTGTGCATGTCACCCCTAACCATGTTATTCCTGTTGTTTATTGAGCATACTACCACTAACCATTCGATCGTTCTTCGTTTGCTGCAAATGTGAAGTGCCTAGAAAGAGGTTGAGTAGTCTTACTGCACTATATCAAATGCACTGTTATCATAATTTTTATTATTACAATAAGCATTTATTCATCAATTCGAGATGTAACTGATCCTGCTTGCTGCTTAGATTTCGGACGTATGAATGCCGCGACTTCTCTCATCGTCTCGTTTTTTGATTACGCAAGTTGGTAAGACCTAAGTCGGTCACTCGGTCGCGATCCATTCTGGATGTTTGACAGCTCTCGACCAAGTATGGGAAGTTGCCGGAGTATGAGAATTTCGCTGATCCAAAACATCGTCGTCCAGGTGACGACCTCCGGCCCGTGGTTGGTTTTAGGCCTTCAGGAGCTGGTAATCATGCAGAAGAAGGATCCGGTTCAGATAATAACATTATACTTCAACGACTTGGAACAGCAATCGGCCAGCCTGATGAGGCCTGGCATGGTTTGATTAGCGTTATCGACGGGGTGTAGATGCTTCTGCGTCAGCACTGAACAATGCCACGAACGCGGAGCTCGTCACTGTGCTAGTCTCAGCCGACACGCGGCGAATACCGGTGAAGCCATGAGCGTGCGTCGGAATAACGGCTAGCAACTTATAGGCACGAAGCAGGCACGCAGCCTGTCAGTAGAGGAACATGGAAGTAATGAAGAGCGCCCGTATCTCAAGTCCTAACAAGTCCATATCCACAGCATAGAACAGTTTACGTGACAGCGACGGAAGGTTACGTGCATCTAGCAGCACCCTTGACGCACAATAGTGCTCGTACGGCTCAATGGCATAGAGCGAAAAACCGCTCCAATGCCAAGGCACCAAAGTCCGGAGCGAAACTGACGACCTATTACATCGCATCTGCTTTTCTGAGGCCCTAGCCACAGGTGATCTCATAACCCGCTCAATAACTTAGAGTTTAGAAACCTTGAATAATGAATATCACGTATGACCTGGCTGGTAATGCATGCGGCTGTTTCAATCGAACTAGTCCATCTTGTCCTGTGCAAGTCATGAGGGAGTTGAGTCACATTTAGCAGACCATTCACCAGCAGAGCTCCACAAAGAGCCTGTTCGGGATCCATTGCCGTTCTCCATTTATGCACTGCTCTCGAGATAGTAAGCCAGTCCTGAGGCCCTAGCTATCAATTCTAATCTAGATATCAAGTGAAAGGTTAGATGATTCGACAGCCTCATTTGCGTCGCAGCAGAAGAGCCTTACTCGCCACCAGCACAGTTTGCAGTTGGCAATAAAGAATCGCCCCAATGCAGGACTCAAATCCACGACATGGATCGTGAAGAGCGAGCACCTTACCCGCGGGCTAAGCTGATGACACTTTTACTGCACGGCGTAAGGTGCTCGCTCTTCACGACCCAGATCGTGGGTTCAAGTCCTGCAGTGCAGAATCCTTTAAAGCATTACTTCGCGAGGAGGTGACAGCCATTTAAACTATTCTGCCACTATCTGAAGGAGGCAGTTAAATCAGCGAAAATAGCAGCGCTTGTCATTCAAGCCTTCAGAATCAACTTCAGCGATTGACAAACTGAAAACTGGCGTTGTGAAAATTCTTTTCTGCCCTTTATGCTGGCCCATCTCTGCAAGCTAAAATGAGATATGACCAAACTCTTCATAAAGGGAGACCCGGAAAGTAAGACTGGAGCCAGTGAATTTTCTCTCCGAGATGGTGCGGCAATGCGACCGTCTTTGAATGATCTTTAGGTGTTCTCTTTCACCACTGCACGAAGTTTTGTGAGTTTTATGCAAGAGGTTTATGAGTTTCGTGCACGAGTTTTATGTAAGAGACTCAGCTATTCATAACGTCCGATTCCTATCTAGAGTTAGCAATGCTTGCCGCAGGAGAAATATCCCAACAGCTCCCCAGTTCTGTCTAAACTAAAAAAATGCAGTATGATTTCGACCTATTGGCCATTAAACATCTGCCGTGTTGATAAATGTGGCTGCCACGGTCGATTAATAAATCCAAGAAAATCAGTCACGTGTCTCCTTGCTAAAAAATTTGCGGTAGGTCCAGGTATAAACTTGTCTTCCCGGCTAATCTCTTTAAAAAATGCCAGACATTTAAATTATGAACTATAACTTAAACATAAAGCATAAACAGGCCACACCACTTATCTTCAATACAACCTAAAACCCAAATCTGCCAGACCACCCTACTGTTACTCGTCTCAACATCGTTCCCCACATTACGATGTGCTACATTTACTTCCAGAACTAGTCATGCAACCTATTTATTCTTATTGCTGGCCGAGTTATCCAGAAGTTAACCAGAACAAATGCAAAAGGTTTCGACGGTGACGTCATCCATCCAAGCTCAGCTTTCAGTTTCTCTCCTGGCGGTCTGCCTTCCTGATAAGTCACCCTGTGATTTGAGCCAGTGATCTTCATTCTAAGCCAGAAGATCTGCTAATGAATCATTGAGAAAATCATTGAAAAAACTACTTTTCCATCATCTAACACAACCCTGCAGATGGGTTATAACGAAGAGCCGTTGAAAGCTCTTCGTGGATGGGTTGGCGGCAACAAGACTCGGGTGCCATGTTATCCGAAAAGCCCTATTGCATTGTCCACGGCTACCTTTACAGCATTGCTTGCAGACACATATAAGAAGACTCACGTGTATGTCAATTTGCTGAGCTTGAAGGAGCCTGAATGCATGCGGCAGCCGCTTAGGACTGTTTATGAGTGCCCATTTGAGAAGAGAAGAGCAGAGTATGCTGGAAAAGTGCCCCTGAATCGGTCATCGGTAAGTTGCTTTAACTAAACCTTCATTCTCTGGCTCCAGCCTATTTCCCAGAACCACTCCCCCACCAGGCCAAGCATCGTATCACCAGCTTTCGTTCGGAATCAGATCGTTTTGTTACACCTCTTACGAACCTTAAGTCTTTTGGAGACCGTGCATTTAGTTCGTATGCTCCTAAAGCTTGAAGTGCATTTACAACTGACCTCACGACTTTCCCTGAGTTGACTACATTTACAAAGAAGTAAATACGCATTATGTTTATCACAGCTTTTAGTGGGTTATTGTGATCTGCTCTTTGCGTGCTTATGCTTATCGGTAATGTGCATGCTGCAATTAACCATATTTGCATGTTGGCATTGTTCACGTCGCCTCTAATCACGTTTTACTCGTTGACATTGCGTACGCTGCCGCTAACCATTTGATCATGCTTCCTTTACATTATATGTAAAGTGCACAGATATAGACTGACTTCTCTGAGAGTGCAATACAAATCTATTATTAATATCATTATAAAACCTGCAAGGCACCGTCGGATGACCTGAGCCACCGGTCTCATACTTGAAGTTACATCTGATTGGCTGAACCTACATAACTAGTAGCAATTAAAATGCTCTCGAGGACACTGGAAGCCCGAGCAGATTACGGTTGACAAAAGCTTCGGCCAGCCAGGATCTTCCGTCAATAGTATTATGATTGCAATCTTGGAACAGCTTGTATGAACAGAGTATGCCCGTAGGCTGCCTGTTCGGTACCCCCATTCAGCACGTCACCTCAGATCTACGTTGTTGTTCTGGCCAATCGCTTTATGAAGCTTGCTATAGTTCTCATACAAAGATTAGTAAATGGCTCGCTGGAAGTAGCGCTAACTCACAAAGGGCTCGGGACAGCTAGCTCATCCCTATAGGCTGCTGCTGCTGCAAGCAACGAGCCGTCGGACTAGTTTATCTGAGGCGGCGGCAGCCATTCTGATGACACATGAACACGAGAGTGTCTGGGCCAGCAGCAGGGTCGCGACCATGCGCTCGAATGATGCCTCCGAGCTCACACTATAAAATACTAGCTTTGGCATGATCGGGTTACCAGCTTTACACATAGGCAGCAGCATTAGCCCTTGCCAGTGTAGGTGGCTCAATTTTAGCGAGAACTGGAACTGCTCGGTGGTGAAAAACTCCGTTGTCCTGGAGCAATGACCCAGAGAGGAGCACCGGCGTGGTGAGAGAGCAAGAGCTTAAGCGAGAGCCAGGGAGCTCTGGGACCAGGTGTGTTGATCCGACAGTTAGAATTAGTCTGCTGTCCGAGGAAGCAGCTGATCGATGTAGGCTGGCCTGTCAACCTAGGCCACAACTCAGTCCAAGACGAATCGTCTGGAATCTGTTGGCCATTCAAGCTTGACAGGGTTGCCCGGCTGGTGGCCGAGCGATGGTATTTATTCCTTACCGTAATGGCCCACGGGGCCTGGCCCAATACCACTATGCTCTTGCCCCCCCCGTTGTCTTGGCTAAGTATGTAAGAGTAGAGCGACGCTCGCTCACGATTCGGCTCCTGCTCTTTCTCTGGCTTCGCTTCGACGCCGTTGCCGGTAGTTGCCGGACTCGTTTCTCTGAAAGCGAGGGCTGAGGGCGTGCTGTTCGCCGACGATTGACGAGACAAGCCGAGGCAGCACCAGGAGGATTCAGTGGATGCCACCAAATATTTAACGCAATGTAATGTATCTCCGTCTATAACTCCACAAAGCCATACAGACTCAGTGGATGTTTTGTATAGCGGAGGGAATGCGCAGGAGTGTTTTGTGTAGCCCACTCACAGCCTAAGTGGCTTTCCGTACGCATTTGCTAGCCCACAGACTTCATCTCACGCAACAAAGAGAAAGTGGGCAGCATAGCAAAGTCAAGAGAGCAGTTGAGGTAGTGAGTAGCATGGAAGTAGCAGCTCAGGACCGCTAGAAAGGATGAGCCATAGTCGGCAGCAGGAGAATGGCTGTCATTGCGTAAGAAGCGTGGAAGCTAGTTCCATAGTCTAAGACCTGCAGAGCTAAAGCTTCTGTCGCCAACGGTCTTTAAGCAGAAGAATGGAACAATTTCTTAATTGTCCATACAGGAACCGAGGGCACAAGGAGGCAGAAACTAGTGCAACAGTTCAGCTAGGTGTGGAGGAGCAAAGCCGTGGCAGGCCTTTTGGGTCAGCGTAAGCACTTTGCTCTGTATTCGTTGCTCAACCGGCAGCCATCCTAGCTCTATTAGCAAAGGAGAAACGTGCTCAAACCTCTGGGACCTGAAGACTAGCCTTGCAGCCATATTCATAGTCAGCGGCAGTGGCCTAGTTTTTTGGTAACCCAGCCAAAAAGAAATTGAAATAATCAAGGCGATACACAACTAAGTAGCAAGACATTAATAATAATAATAATAACAATAATGCACGCGATAAAGTGCCCTCAGAGAACTCAATCTCTTTCTAGGCGCTTTACATTTGCTACAAAGAGAAATGCAAGTTAATGGTGAGTAATATCATACTTGATAAGCAAACAACATGAATTACATGGCTAGGGTTGACATGCACAGTGTCAGCATGTAAGTTTGGTCAGTGGCAGCATGCACAGTGTCAGCACGCATAAGCACATCAAGGACGAATCACAGGGACCCACTAAATGCTGTCCTAAATTGGTGTGTTTTTAAGTTCTTTTTAAATGTGTTCAAGTCAGGGGATGCTCTGACGCAAGTCGAGAAAGAGTTCCAGGCTTTGGGAGCATATGAACTAAATGCACGGTCCCCAAAGGATCCGAGGTTTTTACGAGGTATTGGTAGGCTGTTGGATTCCGAAAAGCGGGTGGTACGATGCTTGACCTGGTGGGGGAGTAGATCTGAGAGATAGACTGGAGCCAAAAAATGAAGTGACCTAAAAGTGAGCGACAAAACCTTAAAGTCAATCCGTTGCTTGACTGGTAGCCAGTGCAGGTCGGCGAGAAGTGGTGTGATGTGGCAACTGCGATGCTCACGACAGACAAGCCTAGCTGCAGAGTTTTGCACCAGCTGCAATCGCCTGATAGCACATGCCGGTAGGCCAATAAGCAGTGAGTGGCAGATGTCGAGACGGGATGTCACGAATGCACGGACCAACTTAGACGTGGTATCCTTTTCTAAGCAACCAAATTTTAGCAGATCTGATAGATAGGCTCGAGTCAAAGAATGAAAGGAACTAAAAGTGAGCGACAAAGCATTGAAGTCAAGCCGTTGGCTAGTCTAACATCAGAGATATTAGGCCTGGCATAAAGAATAGGAATGAAAATGCTGATGTCGACAATAAACCATCTCCTCAACCGTTCCCAGGTTAGCTCCTTACCCGATGATCCTTGTGATGATCTAGCCGATCGCTTCTCTCGATTCTTTGTGCAGAAGATAGACAAAATCAGGGAATCTATCCCTGCGATGACAACCTTCCCACTAGAATGCTGTTCCTCGGTTCCTGGCTGCGCCTCAATGTCTGCATTTAAACAGGTCACTAGTGATGTAGTCCTAAAGCTCGTATCTCAATCAAAGAAGACAACAAGTCCACTGGACCCTATTCCCACTGTCCTGCTCCTACGTTGCATTGATCTGCTGCTGCCATGCATAACCAACATCATTAATATGTCATTAGCCTCAGGTCAGGTCCCAGCACCTTTCAAAAAAGCTGTAGTCAGGCCACTTCTCAAGAAAGCTACACTAGACCAAGAGAACTTAAGCAACTACCGCCCAGTCTCCCTTCTACCATTCCTATCAAAGACACTGGAACGGGTCGTGGCAGACCAGCTGAACTCGTATATCGAAACCTCACACCTTGCTAGTAAGTTCCAGTCTGGCTTTAGAGCTAATCACTCCACAGAGTCAGCATTGCTTCGGGTATACAACGACCTACTTAGGAATGCAGACATGGGTAGAGTGTCTCTTCTTGTTTTGCTCGATCTTTCGGCAGCTTTTGATACCATCGATCACAAAGTACTTCTAGAGCGCCTCTCATCTCGCCTGGGCATCACTGGCACTGCTCTGCAGTGGTTCAGGTCCTATCTCAGTGGGAGACTCCAGAGTGTTGACGTGAATGGACAAAGATCATCTGAAGTACCTCTAAAATATGGAGTACCTCAGGGCTCTGTGCTAGGTCCGGTCCTTTTCACCGTTTATACTCTCCCTCTCGCTGATGTGATTGCCAAGCACAATCTAGGCTTTCACTTCTATGCAGATGACACTCAGTTGTACCTTTGCTTTGATCCCTCCCAGCCTTCGAGCACCTCAAATTCTCTCAACTCACTTGCTGCATGCATTGATGACATCCGATCATGGATGGCAGCAAATTTTCTAAAACTAAACGATGATAAAACTAACTTACTAGTTATGGGCAAACCTAGTGTTATTCAGAAATTGGAAAGGCTGACTTTCAAAATTGGCTCTGCCACCATATCTCCAGTTGCATCAGCTCGAAATCTAGATGTCATATTCCAAAGCGACCTCTCGTTAGACGACCACATCAGCTCCACAGTCAAATCAGCCTATTTTCAGCTTCATAACATTGCTAAAATTAGGGCTTGTTTAGATAAGGATACCACGTCCAAGTTGGTCCATGCATTCGTGACATCTCGTCTCGACTTCTGCAACTCACTGCTTACTGGCCTACCAGCATGTGCGATCAGGCGATTGCAGCTGGTGCAAAACTCGGCAGCTAGGCTTGTCTGTCGTGAGCGTCGCAGTTGCCACATTACTCCACTTCTCGCCGACCTGCACTGGTTACCAGTCAAGCAACGGATTGACTTCAAGGTTTTGTCGCTCACTTTTAGGTCTCTTCATTCTATGGCTCCAGCCTATCTTTCAGATATACTACCCCATCAGGCAAAGCATCGTACCACTCGCTTTTCGGAATCCAACAGTCTAGAAATACCTCGTACAAACCTTAAAATCCTTTGGAGACCGTGCATTTAGCTCGTATGCTCCCACAGCCTGGAACTCCCTCCCGACCTGCATCAGAACATCCCCTGACCTGACCACATTTAAAAGAAACTTAAAAACATACCTATTTAGGACAGCATTTAGTGGGTCCTTGTGATTCGTCCTCGATGTGCTTATGCGTGCTGACACTGTTCATGCTGCCACTAACCACATTTGCATGCTGACCCAGTGCATGTAACCCCTAACCATGTTATTAATTTTGTTTGTTTTTCAAGCATGATTTTACTTACTATTCTATTGCGTATCACTTTGCAGCAAATGTAAAGCGCCTAGAAAGAGATTAAGTTCTCTGAGGGCGCTTTATCAAGTGCAATATTATTATTATTATTATTAACACTAGGGAGGCTCTAGTTGAACATTATACCCCAGCTTTAGTTTAGGACTCATTGCAAACTCATTGCAGCTGCCGCGCAGCACAATGACTCAGAGACCACCACACCATCGCCAAAAGTAAGAAACATTTATCTTCACTCTTTATATACTAGCCAGCTCTGAAGCCATATACAAATTCAGTTATGCTATTGAATTTCCCGCATCTCACAAGTCTGCCTATTACATGATATTTCATAAATAACGCTTTCTCCTGTTAAAATTAAGTAGCCAAACCCAAGAGGTCGTTTTTGTTAGGCGTTGCAATATACTTACACACACACACACACACACACACACACACACACACACACACACACACACACACACACACACACACACACACACACACACATATATATATATATATATATATGTCCTGAAGCAAGTGTCCCCCCCCCGTTTGGGGGAAGATCTGAAGAAGGATCTGAAGTCAAGAAATCTCAGAGTCCATAAATAAATAAATATATATATATAATATGTAAAACGATTATTTATAAAGTTGATAAGGGTATTGATTCGTCTTTGTAATTTCTGACTTCTTCAGATCCTCCCCCAAACGGGGGACACTGGACTTCAGGACGCATCAACGACAAATTTCGGAGATATACCCATAGACTTGTGTTGAGCATCTGATGCTTTGTAATGTAATAGAGTATAGCTCTGTCTGCAACTCCACGAAATCAAAAATACTTCGTGGGCGATACGCAGGAGAGTTTCGTATGGCAAACTCGAAACCTAAGCGGCTTTCGGTACGTATTCGGTAGGCAGCTCAGGACGGCTGGAAATGACTGCAACAGTTGGCAGCAAGAGAGTAAATGTCGTTGCCTTATCATTGTGGAAGGAAGTGAGTTCTATTGTCTAGGACCTGCAGATCAAAAGCTCCTATTACCAACGGTCTTTAAGTGGAGGAATGGAACAGCTAATTTATTGCCAATCCGTGACATGAGGGCACGCGTAGGCTGAAACTGGTGCAGAAGCTCACATAGGTATGGTATGACGCCAAGCCGTGGCGGGCCTTGCTGGTCAGCGTAAGAACATTGATCTTTATCCGTTGACTAACCGGCAGCCATCCAAGCTCTTTCAGCAAAGGAGACGTAGGGTCAAATCTCAGAGATTTGGAAGCTATCCCTGCATCCATATTCATCCCCAGCTGCAGTGGCCTCGTGACTTTTGTGGTAGCTCAGCCAAAAGGGAATTACAAAAATCTAGCCGAGACAAAAAAAGGAGCCAGTTAATTTTTTGCTAACCACCGTGAAAGACATTTGTAATCTTAGATAGGAATTGGACGTGATGGCTAGATGTGGAAGCAGTCTTCTTAATGAAGCTTTCAAAAGTTAGGCAGCTGTCGAAGACGACACCGAAATTCCGACCAAAGGTGATGGTTTCACAACAGCACCACCTGTTAGAAGACCAACACCTTCTAGTCCAGCCACAAGCTTGGGTTTTCCTATGAGTTCCGTTTTATCGTCGTTTAGTCTGAGGAAATTTCCGACATGCAGGATCGAATATTAATATATAATACATAATTCGTTTGTATAGCTCCCAAAGAGGGGGATCAATCTAATTTCTATTCAGGCGCTTCACATTTACCTCGGGGCTTGAGCCTACGACCTCAGCCAGACCTTGGTCGGTCGGGGCCACCACCTTAACCACAGGACGAAACCAGCACGTCTGCAAGGCAAGCGTCCAGTTTATCAGTTTACCAGTGCAGCAGATTAGGACGATTTAAATGAAAAATACAGCCGAGTATCGGCAGCATAAAAATAATAGCCTATTCCGTGAGGCAAAATCCCTTTTCCACGAGACCCTGTATATACGGAGAAAATCAAAGGGCCGAGTACGGACCTTGACGAACTTCGCAGGTGACTACTCTGGTGGGGACCTGATTCCCCAAACGACACGAATTGAACACGACCGGACAAGTACGACTTGAAACGCGCCAATGTCTCGTCTGCCAGATCGATCTTTGTTCTTAATCGTTCAATTAGGACATCGTGATCAAAGCTTTGAAGGCAGCTGATAGATCTAGCAGCTCTAGTGCAGAGCCATTCCCCTCATCGTTTCTGCAGAGGATTCATTGGTTACGCGGAGGAGAGTATTTTCAGTATAGTGCTTCCGTTTAAACCCCGCTTGAAATGTTTGTAAAGTTTTATTCTTTTCAATTTGTGTTACCAGCTGCTAAGAGACAATTTTTTCAAGAACCTTTGACAAAACAGAATTGATACTGGGCAATAGTTTACAAGGACCTGTGTATCTAATCCTGTTTTTTTAGGTAGTGTTCTACCGACGACGACTTACGATTCTAACAATTTCTAATTTATTACGATTTCTAACGATTCAAACGACGATGTGAAGGTCTTGGGTACAACACCTTTTTCCAGAGAAGTATTAACAATCTCGGTTTGGCTGGGTTAAGTTTGTCTGCCAGTGAAGACCGCAGAGGAGAAGGAATAGGATTTTCAAGAGATGAGCTCGTTTTGCTAGACTTTATAAAGTTAGTTACATCGCCTGGAAAAACCTCAGAAAATCTCTTAAGGGAGGTCGCAGGCTGCGATTCAACAATAGTTTTGCTGAAGTCGAGTTTCGAACCATCGGTCGGTTCCGCCTGTCAGCACGCGATCGCCGCCACCACCGCCGCCACCGCCACCACCGCCACCGTCACGATATTGCGATATTGAGAATACAGTAACACGTGTGGTTTCTTGTGCGAGCAGTTGCACACGTCAGAAGACTGATGGGACAATGCGGCCATCTATTACAAATTGCCGGAAGCCCCGCCGAAGCGAGTGGCCTCACTAGCCGAGAGTGAGAAAGTCACTAAATGGATTCGCTGCAGTACTTCGGAAGTTGGCTGGAAGGGGCTGGTGCTAAGATGTTCGAGCCGACCGGACACCCAGGAAAGCGGACAGCGTGCTCTGCCCGACTAGAGTTCGCTCGAAGTGTGGGTAGCGCAGCCGACCTGCCAGAGACGCCGCCGCTCATCCTTCGCTCGCGCCTCTGGCAAGATGGAGGTCTTTCGCCCCATCGCTTAACCGTGGAGACGTCGCGGCGGCGTAGCTTTGCGTACTGAAGGCGAGTCCCTGGCTAGAGGAATCAACTTTACAGACAAGGACTCATGCCTGCAAGCATGCTCGGCTATGCAGACTCGGTTCGGCAGGTAATTTACGCGCTTTAAAGTAACGACCGAGATTTTGCTCTTAAACTCTACCGAGATGCCGTGCCGATGCCCAGGCCGTTAAGATGTAATCGTTAAGTTGAGCATTTTGGCTTCCGAGCAACTAGTTGAGGACTCTGTTTAACAAAGTCCCTCGCAGTGAAAGCGGGTCGCGATATCGCCGATATGGCAGCTGGCAGCCGTATCGCGGAATGCAAGCAAATGTACGTGGGACGAACCCGGAAGGTCAGCATGCTTACTGCGCGCGGAACGGCGGAGGTAGCACGTGATCCTGCATGGACAAAGTACAGTATAAGGGAATGTACCGTTTCCGGCGTGGTGCGGGAAAGGCACGCATGTGCTATCGCGTGCGTTTTCGCACCTACCGCGTCAGCGCCGAAAAGAGGAAAAGAGGAAAAGAAGAAGGAGAAAAGAGGAAGTCGTGCAACGCAAGCTCGCGAGGCCACGTGGTTAGCGGCCTAGCGCGGCCCTTATCGCTGGCCGACTCGCCGTCAGCTTTGCGTCCTCGTCGACGACGCATAGTCAACGGACCCACGCGCGACGCTCCAGACGCAGGGCAGAGCGCGCGCCTACCGGATAGCTTAGCTGCCTGGAGCAACTTGCGGCTCCGACGTTCGACCGCTGGCGTTGCACGTTCAGTGCTTGGGTTAGAGAACGGCTTATTCGTCAGGGCAGCTCGACGCTCATAGCGTCTTTTTTAACGAGATGGATGGCAATGATTTTTGTCATGCAGGATCACTGTCACGCGTTTACATGGCTTTACCTTGAGCGGAGGCGCGGGGACACGCGCGGCCTCGCTCGCCTCGCACCGCGCACCTCGCACGCTCACGCTCGAAACGTCCCAGTCGCGACGGCTCGATATCTGGCTACAGCGTTTAGCGCCCATGTCTGCCAGCCAATAAACGTACGTGAAAGCAGGGACCGCGTTCGCACTAAATAAGTAAGTAATCTGCCTGGCCTCGACGTACGGATAAAGTAGGCTCGCTCTGACTTCCGGTAGAGTTCGCATTCACGCTCCCTCCTGCAGACCGTACCCGAGCGCCTCTCAAGCATGCGTGCGCCAGCTAGCAGAGCATGCGTGCACGCAATGTGCGAGCCCTAGAATGAGTTTACCGGATACCGGGTGCGATCGTCGGCAACTCACAGGCGATGAGTCACGCAGCCCTCTCGCTGACTCTTGATGCTGGAGATAAACCGCCGGCACGGCACACCGCAGCGTTCAATCGTGTCTCTCAGGCGTTGTAGGACGCGCGTTGTAAGATGCGCTCGGGCGCTCCGTCAACGCGGTAGTAACTAGCCCGCGCCACGGCGAGAGCCGCTCCGCCGCCGCCACCGCCGCTGGCAGAGCCAAGAGTTTGCTAGAAGACCCACGGCGCGCGTCCGCGTGTTTTGACACGCGGACGCGCCGGCAACTAATGCTTTGAATGCTTTGAATGGCAGCAACGTTGCGGCATGACCGATAGCACGAAAGTTGCGAGATCGTTTATTCCTCCTCCGCACTCGAGGCGAAATTTTCTCCCGTCGCTCAGTCCGATCGCAGACGAGCTCCGGTCGCACCTTGAGTTGAACTTTCCGATGCACAGGTCAGTTCTCAGTAGTTCTCCGCAAGGGCTGACAGATGGACTGGCTCGCTTGCTGCTTCTTCTTCCGGTATGGCGCGGAGCAGCTTGCTTTGGCGGCTGGTAGGATTGCAAGAGTTCGCTGCTTGCTTTTCTAGAGACGGAACGTTCTACGCACTCGTAAAAATTTACGAGCATCATACTTGGCGTTAGAATTTTCCCTTTAGTTTTCTTCTCGAGAGATCGAAGGCATGAGGGTATCCCATCAGCACGGTGCTTCGTCTGGAACTTACAAGAGGGCAACCGGAAACGGTGAGTCGTCCATGGCTCTAGATGAAAAACTCTCCAGGGCTAGCGTGCAGGGGGCTACATAATACTTGAAAAGTGAATCGAAGTGAACGGCGCGAAGCAGTCAGATTGGCTAACGAATAATAATATTAATAATAATGCACTTGATAAAGCGCCATCAGAGAACTCAATCTCTCTCTAGGCGCTTTAAATTTGCTGCAAATGAAAATGCAATTGAATGGTGAGTAAAATCATGCCTGACAAACAAACAAAATGAATAAAATGGTTAGGGGTGACATGAACAGGGTCAGTATGCAAATGTGGTTAGTGGCAGCATGCACAGTGTCAGCACGCATAAGCACATGAAGGACGAATCACAGGGACCCACTAAATGCTGTCCTAAATAGGTGTGTTTTTAAATTCCTTTTAAATGTGGCCAGGTCAGGGGATGTTCTGACGCAGGTCGGGAGGGAGTTCCAGGCTTTGGGAGCATAACGTAACGAATGCAATCGTAGCGTAACGAAGGCAATCAAACGGCGAAAGTAGCGAGCCGGGTAGCGTGCCGAGCAGCAGTTCGCGGCTCCTCCTGGGGCCGGGGGATGACTCTCGGAGCTGCACCCTTTTCAAATGCGTCGCTCGTAATCTGCCTGTGCCAGAAGAAACGAGTACACCGTCGCGGTGCAGCGTGGAGCCAAGCGGCAGCTAAAACGCTCCGAAGTTTGGCCAGAAGTCGCTAATCTGTGTCGCATGCAAAGCTTTCAAATCTCTTAAAGCAGCCAGCCAAATCTTTAGCCAGATTTGTAAAAGCACTCTAGCATCCAAGGCAAATTGCAGCGCTAGAGACAGAGGAAAGAAATATGCATCATTCTGCCCTTCGGGAGCTGAACTCTTCGGTGAGCCTTGATGGCACACTAGGTAAGGCGGTCGCTTTCACGACCTCGGTCCCGAGGTCGTCGGTTCGAACCCTGTGGTGGGCGATCCTTTATCGCCACTGCAAGCGGTGGTGATAGCCGTAAAGGCTCTCCTGTCGCTATACAAAAAAAGGCTGTTTAATCAGCTAGGATTGATTTATTTATTCGGCAGCCGACAGTAGAGGGTGCTGGAGGGTGTCAATTGGCATGCGATATGTGCGATGTGCGTGAGAAGACTGGCGGGGACGCGTTCGCATAATTCAAGTTCCAGACGAGAAATGTGCTAGCAAATATGTTGCAAAAGAAAGTGAATCGCCTCGCTGTCGCGATGGCTGAGGCGCACGCTCCCCCGTCAGCCACTTCGGGCAGCTGGAGCTTAAGGCGAATTGATCGTTGCCAACGGTCGCTCTTCTCACGCTGCGGCACGAAGAGCCAGAGGCGTGCACTCGAGGTGGCGTCAGCCGAGGCAATCGGCGAGAGTTTGTCGGAGCGGCAGCTTACTGCTGGCAACCGAAGTAGGGACTGTCCAGATGAAAAGGTCACCGGAGAGCGACCTTACACGGAGTACAGACTCTCCTCCCATCCCGAACCGCTGCTTCGGGAGTGAGGGCAATTACTTATAACTATAGCTGGACTTATTCCTCCAGTACCGATCGCGATGCGGTTAGACTTCCAAGCAACTTTATCCTTTATGCTAGCAGCCACAATGCCATTCTTGGATTCATACTTATTTTTCTCAGTTATTTTCTATGCTTATTCGGGGAATTATTTCTCGGCCGTCCACTTTCAGTGCCCTCGGTCCTCGGCCCGAGCAGTACAGTGCTCTCGAACACAAGCTTTCAGCAAACGGATTCGAGTAGCGCAGCAGTGAATCCTGAATATATTTGTGTGTGTGTGTGTGTGTGTGTGTGTGTGTGTGTGTGTGTGTGTGTGTGTGTGTGCGTGTGTGCATTCAGTAGCCAGCAGGGAGTCCTGAATACATACATAAAGCGGACGGCCGAGAAAGAATTCCCTGAATAAGCATTGAAAATAACTGAACAAAATAAGTATAAATCCAAGAATGGCATTGTAACTGCAAGCCCAAAGGATAAAGGTGCTTGAAAGTCTAACCGCACCGCGATCGGTACTTGAGGAATAAGTCCAGTGTATTTATAAGTAATAGCCCATCACTCCAGCAGCAGGGTTCGGGATGGGAGAGTCTGTACTCCATATAAGGTCAGTATCCGGTTTCTGAGTCCGCCAATAGGAAGAGAGGAAAACCAGGAAGTGCAAGGTGGCTTCCTCTCATTTACCTGCCTACCTGACTCATCGGTAGTGTCACTCTGTGCGGCGGTGTGCTCAGGCGAGCAAACGAACAGGATGGCGCGCCAAAGTTTGATGCTTAACGACGAGAAGATGCAAGACTTGGTCGAGAAATTTAAGACGGTAAGAGCCGACACCGCGCGGCAGCCAGCCTCGATTTGCCGAATCGCTTCCGCCCCTCCCCCAGCCCCACTCGACCGTGCTTCCCGGAAAAGCCGCCGAGTGGAGTTACGGCCTTTGAGCCGGACGCCGCGCGAAGAGCAGCGGCCGCGATCCCAGTTGCCAGTAACGTCGGCTCTTAGATTTGCAGCAGCAATGGCTGCTTATTTCGAGCCGCGCTGAGCCGGGACGCCGCCGCCGCCAGGCCGGCGCCATCCGGAAAAGGTTCTCTTTCGTGCGTGGCCTCAGCCGCCATAGCTGGACTCGATGTGTAGATGGACTGCCCGGATTCGCGTTCGTACAGGCAGTACTGCCGGGTATCGCTGTCTCCGGTCCATGCTGGGTTGCCTATCCTATTTGTCTAGTGCAGGATCCGTACCCTAGGGCCGGGAGAGGGGTATTTTACAGTACTGTATCTCCGTCTGTAACTCCACATAGCCACAGCGATTAGGTGGGTGTTACAAAGGATGGTTTCTTATAGCTCACTTAAAGTGTAAGCTGCTTTTGGTACGCATGCGGCAGCCAACACACTTTATCTCACTCAACATAGATGAAGTGAGAATCTTAGCTAAGTCAGGATGCCAGTCGAGAAAGCGAGTATCTTGGAAGCAGCAGCTCAAGACTCCTAGCAAGGATGTGCCACAGTCGACAGCAGGAGATTATTTGTCGTTGGGTAGCATTTGTTGAAGCGGTTACGCAGTCTAGGATCTGCTGAGCGAAATCTTCTGTAGAGGGCACCTGAACATAGATTAATAGCTCCAGTAGGCTTCAAATTTCTCTCCAGTGCGACGCTGTGCCATCATCTACCTTTTTTTGTGCACCTCGGACGCTCTGGACCGTAATCGCAATGCCGATTAGGCTCCTGCCACTGCGACAGAGTAAGCTACGGCCAGAAAAAGAAATAGCGTCGGAAATGGGTGCCACCATCATCAACCGTACCAGCATTTGATCGCAGCAAAACGAGATTCGCGAGAATCTCGTGAGATTCTTGAGTCGGAACGATGCAGAGGAGTTGGATGCGCTGCTACACTGACCGGTTTTGTTCGAGGTTGCCTGGCTCTAGCCGAAGAGACACTGGCGACGAGCCTTTCGTTAGCGTAAAGCACGGTCCTATACTGACTCGACTTAGCCGTGACGCACGGCTGAAACTGGTTCGCCGGCCGGCGGTGCCGTGCCATTCGCTGTCTCATATTCCGAATGGATAATTTTAGCTGGCACGGCTTTCTGTTGTCGAACGCAGTAGTAGCTCTGCTCACTGTCTCGATGCACGCTGACAAACCTCGTCGGCTCCACATTGCCTGGTTTTTATGCTTTGGCTGACACCTGTTTCACACACACACATTGAGTTGCTTTTGTATGCCTGTTTGCTTTACCCTTTGTGCCTGTGCACGATCGTTATCATCCGCGATCGTCCTGCGAGCTCCGGTCGCTCAGCTGCCTTTGCATCGTTGTAGCTGGATGCAGACGGCAATGGCTCCATATCTATGAGCGAGCTTGGTCAGGCGCTGGAGGTTTGTGGGCACAAACTGCCGGCCTATCAAGTGAGAGACCTCGTGTCCCAGTTCGACCTGAACGTTAAAGATGGCATGATCGACATGGTGGAGTTTAAAATGGTGAGCATTCATCGCAAGGCTAGGTTTGCACAGTACGGGGCTTGCTTGGCAAGTGCAATTGCTGCTGCCTCTGCGATCGACACTCCAGAGCGGGTGTGCCCGAAGGGAAGCATGGTTTGCTGGAGCCGTTGTACGATCGCCATTATGGCAGCTGGCAGTTGCGGCTGTCTGTGAAACACGAGCACCTGCTTCCCTAACCACGACTGCGCCGTTGTGCCTCTGGATGACCTCACTGTGCGATGACCCTGATATGTGTAGGAGCAGAGCTCGATGGCTCATTGCTGTCGTCGAGACGGATTCCGAATGCCTCTCGTAGATGTACTCCAAATTGGAAGAAGTGCGCAACGTTGGAAGGCAAATGAAGAAGCAGGTCAAGCAGAGGAAAGACGTGCAAGTCGTGGGTGGCACGTCGGAGGCATCGAGTCAGGGTACGACACACTCGGTTCGCGACGACGAGCTGACCGCCTTCTCAGACTGGATCAACAAGTGAGCTGCCTGTGTCAGCTGCTTCGGCGCCTTTCACTGAATGCTGCCTTGTATTCGATTCGCGGCTAAACTATAACAGGCCACTGGCACTCTCTTGTCGGGGGGGGAGGGGTGAAGCATATTGGCTGTCAAAGCTTTATGTTGTCAGAGCCTGCTGTTGTCATTCCGAGATTAGTTTTTTACTTAACAATCTGAAAATGTTTTCGTGTTAGAATGAATGCTGTCACAGCCTGCTGTTGTCATTCAGGAACTAGCTTTACTCGGTAATCTGCTAATGTTTTTAGTCTGAGAGTGAACAGTCGATAGAACAGTTATCAACGCTTGGTCTGCTACTCTCTGCAAAAACGTATTGTAGATGCTTGAACAATGACCCTGACTGTAAAGCCTATCTACCGCTCAATCCTAATACCGGTGATCTTTACGAGAAGACTCAGGATGGTATCCTTTATTGGTAAGACGGCAGCTGTCATTGCTGCACGTGTATAGTCAGATGCATATATACTCATGTGTGCGTGTGTTTGTCATCAGCCGGTTCTCTTGTCTCTTTATCTTTAAGTTTGCCTGGCTAAATTGCAATACCAATGCTTTATTATACAGCAAGATGATTAATTTCTCGGTCCCTGACACTGTGGATGAGCGTGCCATCAACAAAACGAAACTGGACGTGTACCGCAAGACCGAAAACTTGATCTTGGCCTTGAACTCGGCCCAATCTATCGGGTGCAATATCGTCAACATTGGTCCTGATGACTTAATGAAAGGAAAGCAGCATCTGTCGCTTGGCATTCTTTGGCAGATAATCAGGGTGAGAAGGATGGGCGATACAGCTTTGCATGCCGTTCTAGCTCACTTTTATTCTCAATATACTTCACCAGCCGCTTACTCCACCGCCTCGGCCTATTCGTGTTCGATATATAATTCATTTAAAATAAAATTCATTTATATAGCGCCCCAAGAGAACTTAATCTCTATTTAGGCGCTTCACATATGCCTCGGGGCTCGAGCCCACGACCTCAGTCAGACCTTGGTCGGGGCGATCACCTTAACCGCTAGACCAAACCAGTTCGATGGAGGCTTGTATGCATGTATGTGATAAGGGGAGCCTCTACTTGCCCATGCAATCGGTAATGCCATCGTTTAAGCAGTCTCCTTGCATATTGAAGATCCCAGTTCACCCACCTGTGCGAATTCTGATTATTAGGGATCTTTCCGTTGGTACTGGTGATCAGGTATCGAGTCTACTGACTCGACGTTTGGACTGCTTTGAGTACGACCAATAATAATTGCAGCCATTTAATGTGTTTGGGCATTTAGGACGTTCAGCCAAGCTTATTCGGTCTTGGCTTGTAGATCGGACTGCTCAGCGAAATCAACCTACAGCATCAGCCTGGCTTGGTTCTGTTGCTAGAGGAAGGCGAGACCATTGACGACTTGCTGAAGTTGTCACCAGAGCAGATTCTCCTGCGCTGGGTGAACTATCACTTACGCAACTCGGGTTGTGGCCGCCAGATTAAGAACTTTCAGGGTGACATTAGCGATTCTGTCGCCTATCTTCACTTGCTAACACAAATCGCACCTCGTGAAGCCGGCGTAATGGCTACTGCCGAGCACGTGAGTGGCACTGTGGTCAATTCTGTTGTCGTCTGCTAAGTAGACTCCTCCATGGGGTAGTGGCTTTCGTGGCTGTCAATGGACCTCGAATCGTAAATCCACTTTGCCGTGCTCCTAGGTGGCAGACGCGACGAAGCGAGCAGAGCTGATGCTTCAAGAAGCTGACAAAATCGCCTGCCGTGCCTTTGTCGGGCCTGCAGATGTTGTATCCGGCAACTACAAGCTCAACTTGGCATTTGTTGCCAACTTGTTCAATAAATACCCGGCTCTACAGCCACCAGAGGAGGAAGTCGTGGTTATCGAGGAAACGAGGGAAGAGCGAAGTGAGTTTTAAGACAGCTTTTTGACTGCAGTTGTTATTTTAGCACCCCAACCCGTCATCTATGCCGTCCAATTGCACTTTGCGACACCTTTACTGGGACTCACCTGTTGCCCGAGGATGGGATCTCCCTGCCTCTACAACCCTTGCATCCATATACCTGTTTCAGAATGCAAGCCAGTTGAACCTATTTGGCGACGATTTTTTGAATGCAAGCATAATTTAACCTAATGCCGCGAGAATTTTTGTAGCGTACCGCAACTGGATGAACAGCATGGGCGTGAATCCCTTTGTCAATCGCTTGTACAGTGATATGGGAGACAGCCTGGTTATCTTCCAGCTGTATGATATTATAAAAGCAGGCTCCGTAGACTGGAACAAAGTTAACCAGAAGTTTCAAAAGATAAGAGAGACGTTCCAGAAAATTGAGAACTGCAATTATGCCGTCGATCTAGGCAAGGCCATTCACCTGTCTTTGGTCGGTATCGGCGGTAAAGACATCTATGATGGCACACCTACGCTTGTCCTCGGTGAGTCCTAACGCACTGATGCCTGTGTGAAGCCCTGGAAAACTCTGGTGACCGCCCGATTCGATATGCTAGTATGTATGGTTAATCGCTCATGTTGGTGCGAATGCTGCTCTTGGCTTTTTTCAGCACTTGTTTGGCAGCTGATGAGAGCGTACACTCTGTCCATCTTGTCGAATTTGACTGGCACGGGCAAGCCTATAGTAGAGCAAGAGATTGTGGCCTGGGTCAACCATCGCCTGCAAGGTGCAAGCAAGAGTACCCACTTAGCCAGCTTCCAGGATCCCAGCATCTCTGATGCAAAGGTTGTTATCGATCTCGTCGATGCGATTAAGCCGGGCTCAATTCAGTATCAACTCGTGCACAATGGTGATAACGACGAGGTACGTCCTAAGCAAGCAATGCTGTCATTTATCACTGCACACTGCCGTTCCTTGCTCTCAGCACACTCAGTCTGGCGGCCACGTCGTGCAAGTCGATGCAAGTCGTCGTTTGTTTCTGAGTGTGTGTGTGTATGTGAGTACTCGCACGCGAATGCAGCATTTTGTGCATATCCGAACGCGTACCGAAAGCCACCTATGCATTTAGCACGCTATACAAAACTCCTGCATAGCAATCACATAGTCTTTGTGGAGTCACAGGCAGAGATGCAATGCATTACATTACATGTCACATCCCAGAAAGCCCAAGAACTTGTGCTGTACATGCGAGACTGATGGGAGAGAGGCATGCACAAAACTCGATAATTATGAGATTACCATTATCCACACATCATGCCATTATTTCTCGTTGCTATAGCAGATCGGTGGAGCACTCCTGTCAGTGCATGCTGCAGCCACACTGCCCCCATGCTGCAGCCGCTGGCGCGACCGTTGCAGGAGAAGCTAGCCAATGCGAAGTATGCAGTGTCAATGGCCAGGAAAATTGGTGCTCGTGTCTATGCGCTGCCCGAAGACATCGTCGAAGTGAAACAGAAAATGGTGACCACCGTTTTTGCCTGTTTGATGGCCCGTGGCATGCAGGCTGAGTGAGAGTGCAGCATGGCAGCTGTCGTGTCCTCAATGTTAATTAGAGAGGGAGGCATATGTATATATATATATATTTGTATAATTTTTTATTTTTTACTTCTCAAACTGCTTTCTGTATTACTCAATTGATTGTTACTGGTCCTCGCATTATTTTTCATTGTCTTTACATTACCGTATTCCTACTTATCTATCTACCCATTCCTGTATGAAGGCACAAATCGACTTGTGTGCACTCGCATGTTGTCTATCGGTGGCTCGCGACATGACCGCCTGCGCACACATACTTGGATATGACGGCTTGTGAATTTTCTCAGAACAAGTTCAAGCATGCTACTCAAGAAATATGGAGTCGTAAAATGAAATAGTGCTGCCTCTTCTCTTTGCTCGTCAATCGGTTGACTCTGAATTGGGGGTTAACTCGAAATGGGTGCCGAGCACTCGGTCTAGCCTCGTTGTGAGTGGCAAGCTCTCGGACGACCACCGCACAGCAGGGCACTGAGTGAAGCACGCATGTCGTGCTGTTTCGGACGCCGAGGAGCGATGCTCGAGTGCTGCTGCACACTGCCTAGTCGAGCTTCTTCTTTGTGTGATGGTGATCGCAAGCTGTTGTAAACGATGCAGGCTGTGGGCGATGGAATCGGTTCAAATGTAGCTTATTCATTTCCAGTTTTACCATGACTGCACTGTGCATGACTTACTTCGCTGGGCTGCAGCGGCCATAGTTTGTATTAGTGGCGTTGGCCCACACCACCACTTATGCTGTGGATAGGCTATGTCCGACTAAGGTTACTAAGGTTAGGTAAGAGAAAGTCCTTTGTTGCCATCGTTTGGCCAAATTTGGATGTGTTTAATACGTGCAGTAAAATAAATGTAGACACAATGCCATTTGCATAAGATCAATAAAAATGTGGCACTGCTACAAACTTTCTTATTCATAGATCGCCATATTTTTTTAGGCTAGTAGTTGACAGCAGCCCATGTCAGCCCCCCATTCAGATTTTGATTGACTCGCGGCATGCTACTGCTATGCTATGTTAAGGAGACATATTTTCCTACGGACTATTAGATGGTGAAGTGGCATAATTCATTCATCTTGTACAGGCCTGTCACAAGTGGTTGTTTCAGGTTACTCGGTGATGTGAGGCAGCAGATTGTCTTTGCTCTGCTCGAGACCACCTTCTCCGGGTTGTGTGAATACCTGGTTAAAAAAATCGGAAAAGCTTGCAGTGGAAGCACCCAAAATGATTGCTTGGCACCAGCCAAAATGGTTGCTTGGCACAAGCCACTTTTGGCCATTTCGTAAGCCAGTGGCTTCCTGGTTGACTCAGCGATTGTCACTACTTTGACTAGTCGCTGTGCACTCAGCTGGGCCAGCCCAAGCTTGCCTTTGTCTTCATTCAACTGACCCGGTTGATGGCAAGAATTGGTGCTCGACTGCAAGCACTAGCTGATTTGCCATGCTGTCGACAGTGACCAATGACAGGGCTAGCTCGCTTGGTAGCAGATCGGGCAGGAGGATTGGCTGTGCTTGCATATTGTCTACTGCTAACGTGCTCAACTGCTCGTAACATGTGCCACCCGTTACAAACCAATATCGGCCAGGGTTGGATTAGGGCTCACTTCAGACAGACGTGTGTACAATTGACTCCATCCTCAATGGCCGGGTCACAAAGCTGGTGCTGAAGCAGCACCAGCATCTCAGCTTTCTGTGCACACTCCCAGCAGGTGCAGGCACCGTCGACCGAATAAGCTTCTGTCGCTATGGTGATCGTAAGTAAATAAATAAATCCTAGCTGATGTAACAGCCTCTTTTTCTATAGCGACAGAAGAGCCTATATGGCTATCATCACAGCTTGCAGTGGCAATAAAGGATCGCCCACCACAGGATTCGAACCCACAGCCTCGGGGCCGAGGTCGTGAAAAGCAACCGCCTTACCTAGTGAGCCATTACGACTCACGATCGTGTATGCTCACACACAGTTGCCAAAAGTAATCTATTGGCTAATTGGATTTTCCTTTGCAAAGCGTCACGAAAACAGCATCATGCTGTACTGCTGCTTATCATGCTGCCACGCGGCTCGCCAGCTACCGAAAGTAGGACATGCCAAGAAATACATTGCATGCCACAGTATAGTCGGTGCTGCTAGCACCCAAAAAAGGTGAAGTCGAGCTGTTGCTTAATGCGCTTGCTCACTATCAGTAGCTGTGCTAAAAATTCCCTGAAATTAGCAAAACTTAGTTTGTTCAATTGCTCCACATACAGTACTTCTGTGGAGCCTTTGGCTAACTGATTCTAGCTGTGGGCATGGCTGCGGGAGCACATAGCAAGCCTGGCCTGTTCTGGTCCAGCTAACCAAATAAGCCACGGTGACCGGGCAGTTGTGGATGTGGATGGCTGCAGGGATCATGGACAGGATGGTCACCGGTAAGGCCATGCTCTTGTCCGACGCCTTGGGTGGAGCACAATGAACATCTCGGTAAGACAGAAGCATTTGAGCTATCATGTGCTACCCAAATTTAGCTGCGTAGCAAGTGGCACTGTTGAGGGACAGTCACAACTGTAGATGCAGCATATCTGCATGACACCTTCCCCTCCACGATGTGCCAAAATCTGGCTGCCAAAAAGCAAAGCCCAACTGGCTCCATGTGGTATCATCTGTGGCTATGTTTGCTATGTCTGTCTACTACACTGGCCGACAGAAGCTGTCTTCCGTGCTTCTGCTGTTCTCTGTCTCTCGTGAGAATAGGATTTGCCAGAGTGGCTAGCTGTACTAATGTGCCAGGCCCAAAGCGGCCTGGTTAATTCTTTTTAATTTATTTGTTTTCAATTAATTTTAATTAATTGATTTTAATTTAAGCTATCCGCTGTGCAGGCGGGTTGCGTAAATGAATTGGCGGTTTCAACTAAGTGCTGAGGTATCCTGGGTCTGCTCTAACGACTAGCTTCTAGCGGCCATAGTGTTAACCTGTCAATCCATGGAACAATCAACAATCAAAGCTTGTCAGATACGAATCAAAGCCAGTAGTGCCTTTTTGCCACTACTACCCTGGCACAACCTGGCAGAGCAAAGGATTGCAGTGACATTGCAGGGATTCCAAGGATTCCGAGTAGTGCTTAGTGCTGTAGGCCTACGCCAATGCGGTCATGATGAGTGCTCATGGTGAGCTGTAATGGCTCACTAGGTAAGGCGGTTGCTTTTCACGACCTCGACCCCGAGGTCGAGGGTTCGAATCCTGCGGTGGGCGATCCTTTATCGCCACTGCAAGCGGTGGTGATAGCCATAAAGGCTCTTCTGTCGCTATACAAAAAGAGGCTGTTAAATCAGCTAGTATTTATTTATTATTATTATTATGGTCAGCAGCAGCAACCACTCTGCTCTAGTAGCCCTTTCCATTTGGGTTGCTCAAGCTATCTTGTGCATATGGCTTCTTTTTAGCCAGAGCAACCTCCACCTGCTAGGTCACTTTAATCCTTTCGCTTCTAGATACTTTCTACCATGTCAGACTAACGCATTTGGATGCTACTGTGGATAAAGCAGATCCCAGTCTGTAGGCTTATGCTCACAGTACCTTCGATAGAATTTGTGGTGTACACCAGAGCATCCTAATCTTCCTAGATTTACAGATTTATCGGAAGCAGACCTTGTTCTTAGTGGAAGCTTAAAGAAAGCCAGCACACAGATATAACGAAACCACATTGTAATCCGGCACTCCTTCATAGTTTTGTTTGTCACTGATCTGAACCTTTTGTACTGTCTCTAATAAGTACCAGGCTTCTATCCTTGACTCGGCTTCGACGGCATGTTCGATGGAAACTGCAGTGCACCGAAATCGGCTTGAACGATCTTGAGGCGGAAGCAGCATGCCAGCAGTACATCGGAAATGAAATAGTGAACCAGTAAATCCCATAAGCATTCTTTTGGTGACCTGCCCGGTACTGTGCTTGCCCCATGGAACCAGCTTGGTATAGTCTCTGCCGAGGTCTTTTAGGGAGACAGTCGTAAAGAGCCTCGCCTTTGATTTGTTTTGGCTAGTTTATCAGCTTTTAGCAAGGTTTTCCCATCTGCTGATAACTATCTTTTTTTGCAGCCACAGATCACACACACCGGCTGACAGATAAGACAACCAAGCCCTTCAGCTAGAGCTGATTGTTTACGGTTAAATCTTGAGTGCTGGTTTAACCTCAAATGTCAGCTCAAGTACCGTCTAGGGCACTTATAAACTTCAAACGCAGTCTCATTATGACAATGCTGGCAGCCCCAGTGCCAGTGTACACTATGCTGACTAGCTAGCTGGTCTACAAGTCTCTAGCTTGCTATACATGTTGTGGCAAGCAGATGCTTTGAAGGGCAGCCAGCGCTCATGCATGCGAAGCAGAGATCAGCCAGCATTAAGGCGGTCTATTTGTGATGAAAGTAACTCTGGATATGGGGCAGCTGCAATGAGCATCAAAAGCAGCACGTGATTTTTTGTTACTGCTTTTAGTATCTGCAAATTTGGCCTATGGATGCATGGCATAGATTGTTTGTGGGCACTACGTGAGAAGCTGAAATATATGCTAGCTGGTGCACGGTGCCGAAAAAATATCGGCCGACATTACGCCAATCGTACGTAGCACCCGGGCACGCTGAGCAGGTTTTCGGCAGGGAAAGTATTCTTGAGTTCCTGGGGTTACAGAGAGTGATCGATCGTTTTCCCAGGCCCTCACACGAGTAGGAATGGAAAACTTGTAGATCAAGTCTGCGATGAATCCACTCCTGCATTTGCAGTGCCGGATCATTTTGCGATGGGAATCTCCAATGCAGTATCCGAGGCACCATTAGACTGGAGCTTGACTTCGGCGAATAACTGTCATTCGGCTGACCGCATCTCTGCTTCATCCCTCAGAAACTGCACTCGGGCCTGTTCCATTTGTAGCAGGCATCGGTGCATTGCATTTCGCAATTAGCGACGGTGCATTGATCGGTGCATCAGTCGGTTGCTGCCGAGGATTCGTTGCCGCCCCCCCCCCCACCCCCCCCCCCGCCTGAAAGTGGTAGCAGCCGACTCTACTGGCCATCGGGTGTTACTGTCCAACTATTGCAAGTGGAATTGCTGGAGAAACGATCTTTGGTAGGTCGAGTTCGTCAACATATCTAGTAGTCGATAGGGAGATCTACAAAAAAGAATAAACATCACATAAGCGCTTTTGTTTTCGATGTAGTTTTGGGCACCGAGATGGCTAAACGAGACGATCTGAGGTCGCTGCAGCACGCTGGCAGCAATCGTGCATTCCTATTCCTGCCGCATGCAGGTCGTGCAGGCCCACCATGCTGCGTTGCTCTGCTGCTGAATTGTTGCACGGGCTCTCGTTCGATATGGTTTCAAGTGTTAATGTTCGTTGTGCATTGCAAATCTGCTACTGTGAATGGCATGCACTGTTGGCAGTATAGAGGAACTGCTCTCAATCTTTTACAGTTTTGCACTTGAAGCTCGCCAACTGCTGAAATCTAATGCAGCCATCTTCGCGAGTGCTAGTGTGCAGGCTGAACTGCAGAGCTAGCCAGGTGTAGGTTGCTGAGCTTGAAGGATTTGTGGCAAGTTGCCTCTGAGGCTGGTGATAGTGATTGCAATCAAAGCCAAGTAGTAAGCAAGTAACCCAAGCAGGCTAGTCAGAGCATACAGTCAGGCACTCTGATATTCCCCATGCATGCACCCCTCCTGTCGGCAACAAGGTGAAGCAAGGCAAAGCCTAAGCTATTCACCCAAGTCGTGGCCTCTGGTGTGGGCTCTGTCAGGAGATGAACAGCTCAAGCATAAATCAAGATGAACACGATCGCAGCTGCTCAGATTTACGGGGCTGTGAAGAGATAATGATAATGATAATAATGTACTTGATAAAGCGCCCTCAGAGAACTTAATCTATCTCTAGGCGCTTTACATTTGCTGTAAAGTGAAATGCAATGGAATGGTAAGTAAAATCATGCTTGAAAAACAAACGAAATGAATAATATAGTTAGGGGTATCATGCACAGGGTCAGCATGCAAATGTGGTTAGTGGCAGCATGCACAGTGTCAGCACGCATAAGCACATCAAGGACGAATCACAGGGACCCACTAAATGCTGTCCTAAATAGGTGTGTTTTTAGGTTCCTTTTAAATGTAGTCAGGTCAGGGGATGTTCTGACGCAGGTCGGGAGGGAGTTCCAGGCTTTGGGAGAATATGAACTAAATGCACGGTCTCCAAAGGATTTTAAGGTTTGTATGAGGTATTTCTAGACTGTTGGATTCCGAAAAGCGGGTGGTACGATGCTTGGCCTGATGGGGTAGTATATCTGACAGATAGGCTGGAGCCATAGAATGAAGGGACCTAAAAGTGAGGGACAAAACCTTGAAGTCAATCCGTTGCTTGACTGGTAGCCAGTGCAGGTCGACGAGAAGTGGAGTCATGTGGCAACTGCGACGCTCACGACAGACAAGCCTAGCTGCCGAGTTTTGCACCAGCTGCAATCGCCTGATCGCACATGCTGGTAGGCCAGTAAGCAGGGAGTTGCAGAAGTCGAGACGGAATGTCACGAATGCATGGACCAACTTAGATGTGGTATCTTTATCTAAACCAGCCCAAATTTTAGCAATATTATGAAGCTGAAAATAGGCGGATTTGATTGTGGAGCTGATATGGTCGTCTAACGAGAGGTCGACAACGGAATATGACCCCTAGATTTCGAGCTGATTCAACTGGAGATATGCTGGTAGAGCCAATTTTGAGAGTCAGCCTTTCCAATCTCTGGATCACACTGATTTTGCCCATAACTAGTAAGTTAGTTTTATCATCGTTAAGTTTTAGAAAATTTGCTGCCATCCATGTGCGGATGTCATCTATGCACGCAGCTAGTGAGTTTAGAGAATTTGAAGTGCTCGAAGGCTGGGAGGGATCAAAGCAAAGGTACAACTGAGTGCCATCTGCATAGAAGTGAAAGCCTAGATTGTGCTTGGCAATCACATCAGGGTGAAGGGCTGGTGCACAACCCTAGCGGCCGAGTATAGCTAGTTTACGGATAGCCCGATCCTAGATAACTGATTGGCCACTAAATTGGCCGTTGAAATTAGTGACTGAAATCAAATTTGCTGTGTAGGCCTAAAGTAATCCCTTTGAGACTACTGTATCGGCAATGGCATTGGTGGTGAGCAATTCCAGCTGATTTGCTAGGATTGTGTATGCTGAGTCACGGCTAACTCAACTTAAGAAGCAGCTGAGTTCGAAGCTCAGACCGAAACAGCCGTCCCGGAGAGGCTGTTGGAACGCTGAAGGGGGCAATGTAGCCAACACAATGGCTGCCGCCTAGCAAGCCGGCACAAGCAGTCAGCACTTCGGAGCTGCAAGCCTGTTGGCCATCTGAAAACAAGTGACTTCCACCCATACATCGAAAGTCTATTCAAGAGTACGGCATTGCTGTAGCTTAGCTAGCTAAGGTGTTCCATCCTGCTTTTGACACGGTGGGTAGTAGCCCTATCCAGTTAGGTGCTTTTGCGAAACTATTGAAAGGAGCGACAGCCGATCGAGGGAGGCTGCAGACTTCAACCGGACAGGAGGAGCCAGCCGGACGTCTGCCTCTGGCTTCCGAGGTGTGCATTCAGCGTCCAAAGAAAACATACGCCTTTCATGCTGAAAGAAGGCTGAAACGGGCAGAGCTCTCTAACTTAAGGAACCCCACGCACAGATGTCTGAAAATGATTATCGGGAATATTATTGGCTACATGCCGTAGGTGTGCAACTACCCAGGGACTCTCAAAAATGATCTCTCCAAGAGCGCCTAGAAAGAGACTGAGTTCTCTGAGGGCGCTCTATCAAGTGCACTATTATTATTATTAAGAGCAAGCGAAAGCAAAAGCGTCTCGGCGGGAAAGCGCTCTCAGTGCGAACGACAAGCATGGGAGGTTTAAGTTTAAATTTGATAAGAAAAAGGGTGCCTTTAACGCGATAAAAAATCCTAGCTGATTAAACAGCCTCTTTTTGTATAGCGACAGAAAAGCCTTTATGGCTATCACCACCGCTTGCAGTGGCGATAAGGAATCGCCCACCGCAGGAATCGAACCCACGACCTAGGGACCGAGGTCGTGAAAGCAACCGCCTTACCTGGTGTACCATCGCGATAAAGCAAGCCTAAGGAGTACAGCTGATAGAGCAAGCTTAAGGAGTACAGCTTAGTAATGCAAGCAAAGGAAGTACAGCTGACATAGTAGAAGTGGAGCAGATGAAGGAAGTGGCATGCTTATGGTCGCTGGTCAAGGGCACGTGGGGAGCAAACGCCTTCGTGCATGCAGACAACAGCGTCCCAATAAGCAGTGGCCGAGTCTCGGCATCCCGTTAAACTAATCGCGAAAGCAACTGTAATAGGCTGCTCGAGAGAGTGAGGGGCAGCTTATACACTGCTCCAGGCCCGCCAGTAGGCCACACGAGGCTTGGCTTGGTACTGAGAAGCCCTTAGCAAGGGGCCCAAATCTTTGCGGCCAAAGTCGCTAGTGCTTGCAAATCTCTTCTGTTTGACCGAGACTCCCAGAGGGTAGTCCGAAGCCTTTCGCTGAAATAAAAAGGACGGCTACTCTGACTATGCTGAGCGGTTTTGGAGGCACGAGGAGGCTGAAACAGATGCAGCGATTCGGCTGTGAATGAAAATGTAAAGCCGCGGTAGGCGTTGGGTGTATGGTGTGGAGTGTGCCTGCATCGGCTGACCAATCAGGATTCACCGCACTGCATCTTTAACTCAGACGATACAGTGCCGAGCTGCTTCTTGGATTTACAGGCCAATCTGGCTGGGACGTATTCAGCATCGATTGAGTTAGAAGCCTCCGCGGCTTCTTTCAGTACCGAACTCCCAGCGTAGTGCTAAAGTAGTTCGGTCGGAATCGAGCTGGGTAGCACACAAGGTATTCTGCTTTCGTTTCGGTTGTAAGTAAGCCCCCTAATGCCGGACAGGGATTGAAAGTAGTAGCTCATTTGGGAGGCGGTCTTCTGAACAGAACTTTTATACAGTAGAGGTCATCAAAGAGGACACCTAGGCTGCAAGCATGCTCAAATGAGGTCATACAACGGAGTCCACATTTAAAAGCTGGCGGCGCTATCGATATCAGCTGCTGTGGGCTTAGAGTTTCCTAAGAGGGCATGGATCTAGCGAGTCCTTTTTAAAAAATTCTAGGAATCCTACGTTTTCTGTCTGATCCACCCGATGCTACAAAATGCAGCGTGGGATTTTGCAGACGGCTACCTTTCATTGTACCACCTGCCCATATTTTGCCGATATTCGGCATAACCACCAAATTCGAGGCATGCGGCCATTTTCTCTCCATGGCTAATTTGCCTTAGAAAAACTGTATCGCATACTCTAGTTTGTCGCAAGAAACGCGCCTGAAGCGTAAGCCTGGAAAAAAGCGTAAGGAGCCGAATACCCTGGGCTCAATTGTGTACATCAATTGGGTCAGCGCCTATCGAGCCCAGAGCATGTGATAAGCAAATCTCCGGCTCCTGCTGCACCGACTTGTGTGATAAGGCATCCAATGGCAGCACATTGCTTGGAGCCTCGAGACAAGCCTCGTGATTTCTCGGTCCTGGTAATTCAGACATCACCCTCCAATTTCTCGTCTCTAGATACAAGCAGACGGAGGCATTGTTGCTTTACAGCACCGTGCTGGGTCGATTGAGGTTGGAGATTTTGACTGTTCGATTACATCCTCTCAGCAACGAACAACTTCCGCCAATTTCTCACTATCATTGTCGATAATGATAATAATAACACATTTGCATAGCGCCGCCCTCAGAGAACTGAATCTCCTCCTAGGCTTTTTGACATATGTTGTAAAGAAAGCCCGATCAAGGAGAATGAGCTAGCTCAATTGGTCTCTCGTTCGGATAAGTAGACGTGCCATGACAGTATTGGCCAACGAGATAAGCCGTTACTAACACTGCGCCCGCAACTGGCCCCCACTAACATGACCAAGAAGAGTGACAGAGATTCTAGCAGTGAAGCATAACAACCGGAGCCGATTCGGACGCTGCAAACGCAATTTCTCTGTACAAGGGCATCCTAATTGTAAAGTCTTCTAACTTGGCACCCTTTAACTCCTATGGCTCGCGGAACTGGTTTTGAAGTCAACTCATCTCGGAGCCTATTGTGCACGCCATGTTTTTCTTGATTAGCCCAGTGGTTAAGGCGCCCGCCCGACCAAGGTCAAGGTGAATGTATTTGATGACTGAGGTGGTGAGCTCGAGCCCCGTGGCACGATCGATGCACTCACCTTCTGTATTCACGCTATCCAATTGGCCAAGACGCTGGCTTGAAAAAGGACTTGATGTAGAGGCGTTGCCCGGAATGCTCTGTAATGCAGAGGGTGTTAGTCATTAGGCTAGACTAGTATAGAATTTTAGTCGACTGAAAAACGGCACATGGGATAGGAAATCAACTCAAAGACTGGTCAGCCCACGACGGATCACTTGGTCGCACTTGCACGAAAACGCTACTGGCAAGCCAAGCAGCAATAGGCGGCGGTATGCTAGCGATAGACATTCGACAGGGATACAAACCAGATGAGACGTCGGCATTGATATCAAAAGCGATGCCAGTCTACTTCCGTCTTCACTGCCTAGCTTACGGATGAGCTCTGCTTCGTTCATCGCAAAGAGGTCTTGAGCAGAAACCGACCGCAGGGCATACTTTGTCCTACAACAGAGCCAAGAACTGGTATCGGGTTTCAGCTTGCCGGTGGGCTAGTAGTCGGGCTCGTACAACACTTCTATTAGGACATTGAACTGCAGTAGCAGAGCTAATGCACTGCTTGACCTTCCCAGCCGAGCCGATTGGTTTTGGCGACTGGTGGCGTTTCTAGGCCAATGCTGCTTCATTGCTTTGCGGCCTATCAAGTGCATCCCTGAAAGGGTGAATCGTAGCCACCGAGTATATACCGAGCGAGAGTAGTGGTGCCCAGCTCTCACTGTGCCGCCGAGCTCTCGCCACCTTCCTTGCACGATTCTCATCCCAGCCTTGCGCCTCCTGATTGCTTGAGCTGCTGTAGTGCGAGAAATGACCAGTTTGCTGTCAACTCGTCCTGAACAGTGCCACTGCGCATGCTATGCCTTTCTGGTTTGGCCCAGTGGTTAAGGTGCTCGCCCGGCCAAGGTCAGTATGAATGTATTTGATGACCTAGGTGGTGGGGCCGAGCCCCGTGGCGTTTGTTGAGAGCCTCAATATAGATTTAGTCATCTTGGGGAGCTATACAAATGAATTATATATTTTTTATTTACGCTTTAGAGCGTTGTATAGCCCACTCAAAGATTAAGCAGCTTTCGGAGGTGCATACATATATATATGTTAGCCTACAGACTCTATTCCAAGAGCAAATGGAAAGTGTGAGGCCTAGCTGAGTCAGACGGGCAGACGAGAATAAGTAGCGTAAAAATTAAAGTCTAGGGCTGCTGAAAAGTATGACCCAGAGATGGCAGCAGGAAAGGGGATGTCGTCGCGTAAGAATTTTGGAAGTGAGCTCCAAAGTCTAGGCCCTGCGGAGCAAAAGCCTGTGTCGCACGCTGTCTCTAAGTAAGAAAAATGTAATAGCTGGTCTATTATCCATAGAGGACCTGAGGGTAAGAAGCTGGTGCAGCGGTGCAGCCTTGGTACGAGCAAAGGGCCACGCCGAGGCACGTCGAGCCGAGCAGGGCAGAGTAAGAGTTGTGTTCTAAAAAAAAATCCTTGCTGATTAAGCAGCCTCTTTTTGCATTGCGACAGGAGAGCCTTTACGGCTATCGCCGCCGCTTGCAGTGGCGATAAAGAGTCGCCCACTGCAGAAATCGAACTCGCGACCTCGGGACAGAGGTCGTTCTACATCTGCTGATCAACCGGAAATCATCGCAGTTCCATCAGTAACGAAGACGCACTGCTGAATTTTTTAGATCTATAGACCAATCCTGCTGCTCAATTCATCAACAGCTGTAGGGACCTGGTGATATTTTTAGTATCGATGCCAAAACTAATGGCTCTAGTCCAGCCTAGACAGAGCCAGGTAAAAAGTGACATCTTTAATCATCACGTTCTGCGTGTAGTCCCTAAAACTTTACAGTATCGAATGTAATGATTATTTTTCGTTGATTTGATGACTATTGTGATTCTTAGCAATCGCTCTTCTAAATGAGAGGACACCTGAATTCTGAAGGCCTGACGACAGTCGCTCAACGGCACCACCAATCGGAAGAGCCGAGTCTCACATTCCAGGCATACGTTTAGGCCGTCCGGTGAGGAGGAGCTCGGTCGTGCCATCCTTTAGCTTGAAGAAATCGGCACGCTCAATTGACTCCCCGCAAGGTTAGCATTCATCAGCCAGTCAAGTAGGACACACATTCAAAATAGACCGGCTGTATCCGTAACGTGACAATTACAGGTGCAAGCATCGTCTTCGCGGAAGCCATAGCCGACCCCAGACCGCGATCTTTGATCTCAGTCGTGCGACTTAGATATTGCGACGGATAGCGACAAATGCTGACATTATATCGAGCAGGACTGAGGCAGGGAAGGCGTTACTGACGTCGTTACTACCAGGTATGTCTGTGGTAACATGGAGAAGTTCCAGTGGAATGATTTCGCCTGGAACCCGACCGAAATTGTCCTGATAAATAATTATTGTCTATATTCTCCACTGCTTGTTAGTGACATCGTGGGCACAAAAATAGAGATGAGGCAATAATTTCTTAGAGCCTCAGGATTCAATCCGAGTTTAAGTATCGATCGAATTATAGCCGACTTAAAATGCTTAGGAACAGCCTCTTTATCAAATCAAGCATACAAAAACTGAGTTTCGGATGGGATACGAATATTTCATCAATACATAGCCACATAACAGAGATAAGTCGTTTTCTTAGCACTTTACATATGCTAGAAAGTAAGCATGCCATTCGGCGATGAATAACATGCACGATTCCAGTAAGCATGAGCACACAAGCGAAGATTCACACGGACGGAACAAATGCTGTGAGGAGCAGTTGATTCTAGCAACTTTGTAATTGCCAAGTCAGAGAATTTTGAAACGCCAGCGCCGCGAGTGAGTTCCACACCTTTGAAGCTTATTCATGCTACGGTGAGTTTTCGAGGTTGGTTAAAAGGCCAGCTAAACGACTTGGTTCAGAAGAGTGAAGAAGAAACAGTGGATACTAGTCAGTCTGTCGTTTCATAGAACAACGGTGCTCCGATTGATGTTGGACCGACCGGCCCGCTGACTGTGCAGCTAATTTAAGCTTGCTGGTTCTGAATCTCACACCGATCGGTGCACGCGGGCACATATATCTCCCGTCGCTCTGTTGGCAGCCTCTGTCGGTCGCCTCAAACGATGCCGAAGGCTTTCCTCTTCGCCGCGAGGCTACTTACTGCTCCGTGAAACCCTTTATGCCCAGCCATTTCTTCAACTCCTTTGGACTGCTGCTCGGCGTGATCGTGGAGAGCGAGGCTCGAAGCGCTCGCTCGCTCAGGCCCCAGTTGCCTTTCTTGAATTCGGCCAGCTGCACTTTGAGCTCCGAGTCGAAGTTGCGGCGTGCTCGCTCTGAAACACCCGCCGGACTGCTGCCGCCGCCGCTGCCACTGCCGCCGCCGCTGCTCAGCCGAGCGGCTTTCAAAGAGCAGCGAAGGGTAATGCACAAGCCGCCGTCTCGTTTGATCCGGCATGGATGTGAGCTTAGCTACGCCCCCGATGAATAGCTAGCCAGCGAATTTTTGCAAGACGTGAATAATAATAATAATAATAGTGGCAACTCATTTGCTTAGTGACACGATGGAACCAAATCTCCTTCAAGTCGATTTTCATTGGGCTGGAAAGGAAGCATGTAAATCTGTAAGCACATACAATACAAGTCACATGGATGAAGCAACTAGGGCTTTGAAGAGTAGGTGGGTTTCTGGCATCGCTTCAAATTTCAAAAGTCAGAGGATGCGGTGGTGTCCGTTTGTAACGAATTCCAGGCTTTGGGAGCGTAGAAACTGAAGACGCGATCTCCAAAAGATTTGAGAATGGTCAGATGCGAAGAGAATCAACAAAAGTAAGAGGTGTTACAAATACGAGGGGAAACACGAGGATTAGGCACAAATCAGCAAAAGAGTGAAGGTCCTGAGACCAACGGCACCTTGGAGTCAGTGTGCTACTTGATGGGGGATCCCGAGCATGTCCATAGAAACTGATGTACTGTTGCAGCTGCGGCATTTATTAGCAGACATGACGCCTAGTTTCGCATGAACTGTAAGACTTTTAGTTAGTAGGCAGCAAGACTTGCAAGCAGTGGGTTACGGAGTTCTAGATGGGATATAAAAGATGCTTGGTCTAGCTTAGCTGAGGAGGTAAGATGCTCACTCTTTACTACCCGGGTCGTGGTTCGAGTCCTGCAGTGGGTGATCATTTTATGTTCACTGCAAGTGAGTGATGATAGCCGGCAAAGTTCTTATATATATATATATATATATATATATATATATATATATATATATATATATATATATATATATATATATATATATATATATATATATATATGAGGTTGTTAAGTCAGCTAGCAATATCTAAGCAAGGCCGAAATCTTGCAATCAAGCTCAGCTGGTAGGCAGCCTTGACTGAGGATCTGATGTGGTTATTTAGATTAAAGGTTATTTAGAAACGGGACAACACAGATTACGCACGCGAGCTACATTGATAAATGCTGGCCGTTCATCTTTTCAGGGTTAGGCTTTCCAGTTCACGAGTGAGACTTAGTTTGATCAGGAACAATTACGTTAATGTTTTAAGTCATTAAATTTGGGAAAGTCAGCTGGCGTACAAGTACAGACGCTAGCAATACAACCTGCATCCGAAAATTCAATTACGTTAATGTTTTAAGTCATTAAATTTGGGAAAGTCAGCTGGCGTACAAGTACAGAAGCTAGCAATACAACCTGCATCCGAAAATTCAACTACGAGAGAATCCGAGGTACTGGAATGCTGAAGGTAGCCAAGCGTAAACGCAGTAGCAAGTAAATAAAAAACTGCACAGCCATATTGATATGCTTACAAATCTACCAGTGCGCTAATATGTGCTTGTGTCTGTTAGTCTTCGTGTCAGATTACCCCAGAGTGTTTATGTAGTACAGCACAGATTCTGTGTACAGGATGCACTACAGATAGTGCACATGCTGTTGGTATTTCCGATATATAAATTGTTTATATACTGCTAACGTACACACATTCTCACATTCACACACATGCCCACACGCACGAATGCGAACGCTCGAATATGCACACACACACACACACACACACACACACACACACACACACACACACACACACACACACACATACACACACATACGTACTAATACTTCTTTATACACTATTTGTATACAGAGAGAGATTGAGCAATAAATAAAAAAATATATACATGCATATATATATATATATATATATATATATATATATATATATATATAGAGAGAGAGAGAGAGAGAGAGAGAGAGAGAGAGAGAAGTTCCACAGCATACCAGCGTTTACCTACCTTCCTCGCTGGGAACTTCGTTCTGCCGACGCTTTGCTGAAATGGCAAGCGTTAACGGTATTAGAGCGTGTGCTGTACGTATACTTGGAAGCAGAAGAACTGCAGCCCACATTAAAAATCAGAAATACACACGATGCTCTCCACTGTGGGCTCCACTCGCAGCAGAAATAATAATCGGCGAATGGCTCGAGAGTTAGGACGAGTTTTTGCCGTCCGTCTTTTATTCAGCCCTGCTTCCTTCAGCCCAGTCTTTGGTGTAAACATAAAAAAAGGGGGGGGCGGTTGGGGGAGTGTGTGTGTGAGAGAGAGAGAGAGAGGTCTAAGACTGGTGGCGGAAGACGTAACGGAATCTGAGCTCTGTGCTACTTCTGCGAAGGGACCGAGTCAAGACCGAGCAAGCGACATATCATAGTCACCGCCGAGAGCACGCCTTCTCGATTGCCTTGAAAAAAACTGGCCGACGAATCGACCGGCAAAATCTTCGATGCGTTTCGCGAGAGTCACTGCTTATGGGACCCGGCGAGCTCGTCACGTAGGAGTCAGATCATTAAGCGGCGGGCAAAAAAGGCAATCTCAGAAGGTTTAAATTCACACGGAGATGCATTTTGGAAGGCCAAGCTCTACATCCCTAACAAAGGCAAGTTTCCCACGATCACACTGGGGGGAGTGCAACCAGCGAGAAGGATGACGGAAGACAAGCTGCTCGTGTAAGCTTGTCTATAAGAATGAAGACAGCAGCATGACACAAGCATGAGCTCTAGAGAAGCAAGACCCAGGTAAGACCGTGTCAACTTAAAAATGCCTTGGCGGAACACTGGCTTCTCTCACAGGGTGCAATACAAATGTATTACTATCTGTACTATTACTAACGCGGCTCATAGCGACGCGCAGCCCTCGCCGTGAATGCGAAACTCGACGCCACTATGGATACAGACGTCGCTAGCCGTAACCTATCATAGAGCAGCGAAGTGCACCACAGCCACGCTCCGTGCCAGCTCCGTGGTGGCGCGGCGGCAAAGGTAGCTCGAGAATACGCGGGCACGCGTCTCACCTGTCAACTTTAGGCCGTTTATGGCATTGAGCAGACTCTTCGACGGAGGAATTGGCGGAGGAGGACCGGGAGGCGGCAGCGGAGGTAGGTGCGCCATCGCTGCCAGCGGTGGTGGAGGCGGAGGCGGGGGCGCTCTCCAGGCCTGCAAGCAGCAGGTTTGCACACCGCCGGGTTTGACGAGTCTGAGCGGCTCGTAGGGGGCAGCGAAAGTTTTGCTGCAGTGCTGGCCGCCGCAGGTCAGCTCGGCCAAACGTCGTCGGCGAACGCCATTTACTAACCGGCGAGGCTTTGCCAACTGCGTCGCCGTTGAGCCACACTGGCTCATATTTCTGGAGTGCCGTGTATGGAACATAGCCTTCGTCACCGGCCATGCTCCTACATAGCCACCACTTTCTTTCGTCGTCGAGCACCTGCACAGACACAGGCGGCCTTGTGCAGACAGCCCCAACTATCCGTTCAGTGAAAGACGCAACGCGGCAGCTCAAACTAGGGAGAAAGCTTAATAAATAAAAATACTAGCTTATTTAAAAGCCTTTTGTGTATAGCAACCGTAGAACCTTTACGGCTATCACCGCCACTTGCAGCGGCAATAAAGGATAGCCCCCACAGGTTTCGAACCCACGACGTCGGAACCGAGATCTTGAAAAGCAACCACCTTACCTAGTAAGCCACCGCGGCTCACCAAATGAAGCTTACTAGAGCAGAGGCAGCGAACACCAGTGTCGGAGGGCTGCTCGTTCAGCAAAACGGCGAGACTTCCTGTCACGCCGGATAGGCTGCTGCAAAAGCGCTAAAATGTGCTAGCTAAATCAATTTTATGCAACTCGAAGATTGCTCAATCACTCAATTGATGCTTTTAAAATGCGACAGTAGCTTTCATGTCACCGAAATTCCGTTATACTTCCGGCTTTTGCCACCACTTGCATCGACTTTGTATCGTGTAAGTCTCAGCTAAAGTTAAATCTATTCGGCTCTGTTTTCCCGCCGCCCCAGCGAACTCACTTTTTTCCTGCCTCTTCTGCGGGCTTACATGCACTTGATTCTGCACACGTCACTAGCAAATGTTTGAATAAGCCAGAGGCCCAGAGTGTCCTATTGTGTGCTTTTGCATGCTCATCTGAGCAGGAGCGCTTGTTTGTATCTAATTCTTAGTTATTGCTTCTCTTGAGGCTAGCTGTAAAGCATCCTGATTGAGCTTTGGCTCTCTTGGGGCGATCTTATAAAACTTGTCAAACAGCTTGTAATTATTATTACTAAACACAATTATTCTATTTTGCTTTGCGAGTTCGGCAAGGTCTACTAACTTGCACAGTTCCTGGGCAAAGACGTCGCACAACCTCTCATGCTGGCTGTAGCGGTACGTTCGTGTGCCACGCGGCCAGTTTCCACGCCCTCTCTACTCATAGGCTGCTGACTTTCTCGAACGACGTGCTTCGAACTCAACGCCTGCACGTACGTCTTCTCCTTTCCTACGACCACGAAATTTGTTCTGACGGCTGCCGTATGCTTGCACGGCAACGAGTTACCTAGAGCCGCCTCCGAAGCCACTGCTCAGGAGTGAGCCGCAGAGTGGCGCCCGTTCGAAGTAGCCTCCCTCCGACCGTGCTGCTTCGGCAGTGCCAAGTTGCAGGCGTGCACGGGCGTCGCGAAGAGACGCTTGCACGGCGCGCGTGGTGCATAAATCGCATGGTCTCCGCCCCGTCCGTCCGCTCGCCGGCGGGCGACGTGTGAGCTGCCGCAGCGGCCGCCCCGGCGGCCGCTCCTTTCGGCGTTCGCTCGATGGATCTGGATGCACCTCGGCCGCATTGTCGATTCTAAAGCTTCCACTGGCACCTTTCTCCTCTGCTGCTGCTGCTGCTGCCCTCTGCTGCCTTCGAACGGACGCTGGCCACGCTGCTACGACGCAGCTTCGCCTCCGCCCAGTTGACGGCGGCTGACTAGCTCGCCGTTCAAACTCGAAAACCCTCGCATACGGGTCACCTGCACTCGCATTCGAAGCCGACGCTCGGCGCCAGCTTCGTTTCCGGCTGCGTTTCCGGCGAGGCCGCTCAGCAGCAGGAGGCGCTCTCTGCAATTCGCCCGGGGGCAGTTTTGTGGCGGCAGCCACCGGCATTCCTCTCTTCCTTGAGCGCAGAAGCGCGAGCGTGCATTCGAGAGAAATTACTCAAACAGTCCACATCCACGTCACTCGTTCGCAGCGAGCGTCGCCGAAGCCGGCAGAGTCCGAGTCACGCATTCTGCTCTATGGATCGGGATCTTTGACGGCAGAGCGGTTGACTCTTTTGAGGTACCGCTCGAGATGAACGTTGGCATCATCCTTGTGCGGTCTTCTAGGCTCTCGCCAAGTCCTGGCAGAACTCTGGCGACAAGATAAGCAGCGGAAAGACTCCAGAGCTCGGATTGCAGTGTGCGCCTTCTCAGTCCCTGCTCGTCACCCGCTCTGACTAGCCACCTCGATTAGCCCTGCACACCGCGCGGCGAGCGAGAGAAGCGGAGCGAGCGAGCTCGCCCGAGCGAGACCGCTCGGGCGGCGTGACTCGAGCGCTCAGCCAAACCTCGGCCAACTCGCTCGAATTTCAAAGGGAATCGAGCTACTGGCCCTGACATTGGTCGAGCCTAAAGTAGGCTCCAACTTCGCCACTCACCTCTACCAGGTCGCCTCTGCTCACGCTCAGCTCCTTGGGATTGCTCGCGCGAAGGTCCATGGACACTTCGCAAACCCTGCGAGGGAAGAAACAGGCGTACGGGCAGAGGGTAGCATTACCGAAGGCTAGTGCGAATTTTGCACGAGGTTGAGCCTCAGTCACGGCTGGCCTTTAGCCTGTGCGTGGCCTTCACCCTTCGGCGCTCGCCGTCAGCCGGAAAGCCGGCTGTCGAGATCGCGTTGTTTAACAAAGAGTTTTCATAGCAATGCAGAGTGAAACGGTTACGAGCGTCCGTAAATTTTGAGCAAAAAAGGCCATTACTGGATCTTACGGCGCCGGTTCATGCACCCCGGCCACCAGCTACACGCCGACGCGGCGGCAGTAGAGAGGCTCTCGTGGCACACTCACTCGCAGAATTGCGACGCTGCAAAAAAACGACGTAAGCGACCGAAAAACTCAGCTTGCAGTGCACAGCGCCCGACGAGCGAGCGCGGCCCTCACTTTGCTCCGGATGCCAGCAAGTCTGCCACAGAGCTCTGATGCGTCTGCAGTTGGTACTGCTGCGGCTGGACATTTCCTGATCGCTTCAGCGGCTGAACTCCGCCGCCGCCTCTGGCACTGCTGGGGAAATTTCGCGCGAAGCGGTCACGTGGTATGTTACCGTGGCGTTGCATCTCAGACAATTTCATTCAGCATCCGCGTATCAAGAATCTCGCCCGGAACTTCGGGACGTGTTTTCCCGGAGTAAGATCGAAGCAGCGCAGCAAAGCCCCGTTTTCGATTTTACGCGGCTCGTTACAATCGTCAATGGCCACCATTCACATGCGCCAGCACAACTGTTCGCGAGGAGCCCTGCAGCAGTTCGTGCGTACACGCATGTAGCAAAAATGGAAGAAATCATTTGGGTTGCTTTAGCACGGCGAAAGCTGCTAAATGCGGTTGACTAGTGTGGCGGCGGCGTGCTGCACTGCGTCCTCAAACGAATTATACGAAGCACCCGAAAGCCTAGAGTAAAAAAGCTGATCCAATCATAACCAAGACAGCAGCAAAGCAAGATTTTTTCATAGGTTAAAGCAAAGTCTTAAGGTCACTTAATACTTTATAATTGTAGACACACAGGGGAATACAAACAGCTTATTGGAAAGTTTTTGCAACGACAAGCGTACTCAGAAGAACTACTACCTTATGATAGGAGGGCACGGCAGCAACCGGAGTAAACTATTGACTTCGAATGATAATGAACTAAGATACATCTTTGCACATTCAGCTTAACAAGACACTCGCTATCGTCAAATGCAGCAAAAGAAATTATAGTGCGGTGATAATAAAAATAAGAATAGTAATGGAACATCTGTATCTCGTATGTAGCCCCACAGGCGAACTAAAGCTGGTACAACCACTAGGAGCGGTGCACAATCTGCCGTGAAATTCTCACAAAGCGTAAAACTCAGGTTATTTTAGTAATGTTTATCATGCTTCCTAAATCGCAGGCGTAGGTTTTATGTTCCATACCAGCATCCCTTGGCCGAATGCTTCAACATTCGGCACGCGGGCACGTTATGCAAGTGATGGCAGAGACTCTTTTATCAGAACTTGGAGTTTTGGAAGGTATTTTTACACACAAGTTTTCCAAGGGTGTACACAAATTTAATCAAAGGAGACTTGGCTTCGCAAAGAAACGCTTTAAACGTTTTCCTAAATACCTCAGTAAGCTCGCCACAGCATGCATAGTATGCATTGTCTCAGGTCATCAGCATCGTATGCATTGTCTCAGGTCATCACATTTTCTCGTTAACTAACAATGACAGAAGGGAATGCTTGAGCATCAGTCTGCAGAGTGTGCTGCCGACTTCCGGTAGCTTGATGGTACTCGCCAATATTACACAGATGCTACCACCAACAACTTGAAAGTTACATGGGGACAAAACCACTCTAGGCTGCAATTGGTCGCTTCAAATTGAAAATATCCCAATGATTTGTACACATGAAAACAATACAAAATTTAATAATTGATAATTAAATATAATAACTAAAGTTACTAACTACTACTAATAATAATAAATGACTCCGAACTTTTGTCGATCATCATTGCTCGTTCGCTGATTCGCTGGCTCCAGTTCGTACTCACAGCAGTCTGACGCTCATACGAGAATAGCTTCCAGCGATTTGCTAGACACCGGTAGGAAACTTTTTAAAAATTGTTGTGCAGTTACTGCAGCGAAGGTATTCGCTGAGTGAGCTGCACGTAGCGCTGCAGTGGGAGATTAACGGGCTGAGAAGTCAGGCCCGAACTAATCGCATCTTCGCTAATAATAATAATAACATACATTTTTAGAGCGCTGTCAGAGACCTGAATCTCTTTCTAGGCACTTTATAGATGCTGTATATAAAGCATTACCAAATAATTGGCGGTAACGTAAGCCAGAAGCAGGCATGGTATACATGCACAAGAAGAACGAATCACAAAGACACCCCAAATGCTGAAATAAACAGCTGCGTTAAGGCGCTTGTCGACGTTACTTTTAATAATTGTCGAAATTTTGCTAATGGTTCCTTGCTTATCCTGCACTAAGCCCCTTCAGTTGAAAGACGTATAGCAGCAGCAGCAGCCTTAGCTACTCATAGAAATTGAGCGGAGCGCCTGCCCGAACTGGTGCACTATTTCTCGCCCAGTCCAGCTAGACTCGCTCGGACGTTGCTTTTAGATCCCTGAGTCATAACGATTAAGGTCTTTCTCCAAATTTTCATAATTATTAGTTCCGAAATTAACGCTTTTAATCACAAGCTGACTATTATTTAAATCGTGTAGATTCATAAAACTATATGTGACAGATAAAGTATCAGCCTTGTTGTGCTGCAAAAAAGAAGCCAAACAAGTGGTTAGCATTGTCCCGGATAAGTTGGATTCGGTGTCTGTCTTTCGTGGTAGCAACGTTAACACATCCAGACTACTTATCCACATAATATAAAAAGGCACTATTTTTTCACTAGTTACCGAAACGAGATAGCCTATGACTAAAATCAAAAGAAGGCCTTTTTTAAAAAGGGGCTGAAAGAGCGAGTACTTGTCTACCACATGAATCTATCCGAGTGACCGCGTACGAGTAGCCTCATTCGAAGTCCGAGTGAGCTATGCACTCTTACTTTTATCTTCAATAGAGCTTATTTTATAAAACCCTACCAGGCGGTGCCTAGAGAAACCAGTCAGCAAGTCATAGAAATAATAGCATCGATAACGTTATTATTACGACCGTTAGTATTATTATCATTACTATTATTTTTATTATTAAATTTGTTTAAGGCGCTCGGAGAACTTAATCTCTTTCTAGACACTTTAGATATGATGGAAAGGAAACTTGGTCAAAGCGTTAGTGGTAACATGCCCAGTGTCAGCAAGTAGATACGGTTTGAGGTAGCATGCACAGTGTCAACATATAAATATAGTTAGTGGTAGCACGCACGACAATAATTAGTTGCCTGCTCACGGCTTCGAAATGTCAGGGCTGCATTTCCAAGGCCGTAATACGATATACCGGTGATATAATAGACTCTGCTGCCGTTCATCATCACAGCCCCACGTGGGTGACTATAGCCGGATAATTCGGCTATCAGCCAAGCCATACTTCAAGCTGTGTATACGTTTTCGGTTTGGCCGACTCCGTAATTATCCGCGACGGTAGGACTTGAAAAAATGATCGTGCAGACCGCACGTAAGATTCGCCGCCATGTAAGGCATTTTTGTGGGAGCCCAGCCTTAGCTAGCGCAGCCAGCGTTGGCAAGGCTCGGGTGGAATGTGGCCACTCACTTATTGTTGTCGTCGCCGTCCGGCTTCAGCTGGGCGTTAAACGGTAGCTCGTTCGGCATTCGCTCGGGCGGCTGCTGCACCGACCTGACCAGCATCGGCTGTCGGTCGCCGGCCGAGCCGCCGCTGCCGCGCGAAGGCGGACTGGCCCTACTCGCCCTCGTGCCCGGTGCCGCCACCATCGTCGGCGGCGTCGTCGTCAGCTGCACGTCCGCGGACGCCCGCTGCCCAGCTACGTAGCTTCCGAAGCCGGACATTGATGCCCATCGCTGCGACTGCTGCTGCTGTCCGGCCTGCTCGTCCCAATGGCTGCCGCCATTCCCACCGGGAGCTAGTCGGCGTAGCTTTGTCGAAGACGTGGCCAACGGCTGCTGTTTAAGCAGCCCCGTGCTTAGCGCCGCCGCAGACCTGCCTTCGTCCGTCGGCGAGCGAGGAGACGCGTCAGCACGCGCCCGATCTCGAGCAGCGTTGCCGTTCTGGCTCGTACCGCCCCTGCTTCCTTCGTCCACGACTTCGTCGGCCGCGGCCTGCTAAATAATTTGGATAGCGCGCCAGTGCTACTTTTGGCATCAAAAGGAGAGACGACCGCCCGCGAAGTGCGCCTGTCGGCGACACTTGAAAGGCAAATTGGCGGCGAAGCGACCGCCGAGCAGCTGTCGCTCGGCGGTCGCGAAGAGATAGCGGGTCTATAATTCGCGCTCAGTGAGAGTAAACCTGCTACCCTTACTCAACGATTAGAAGCGCGGTTGCCGGGTGATGAAAGCCCCCCCCCCCCCGAAGGCGCTCAGGCGTCGGCGGCGATCCTGCCGCCTAGCCTCTACGATAAATATAGCACCCGGGCAGCAGCGAGCGTGCGCGGCTGCGGCGGCTTCCCGAAGCGACCGCCTAGACTACTCTCTCTGGCCTCGCTCCGTACAGCGACCCAGATTGCACAGCCCGCTGTCCACCGGTAGTGGGTTCTGTGAAAGACGCGCCCCGTCAGCTAACGCGGCATCGTTGATGCACAGAGCTAGGGCAACTTCTGTTATAGGTACAGTGCGCATGGCAGGCTGTACACAAAAAATAGTCGCCTGCTCCCATTTATATTTAACACGTTTTGAGATAACTGTTCAAATTAGAGTTTCTCTACAAACTTTAACTCTAAATCCTAAGCCCTTTAAGCCAAAAACTAAAACCCTAAGCCATAGACAATCTAGTAACCAAACCCTAAACCGTTAAGTCACAAACATGCAACTCCTAAGCAATACACCCACAGGTCTAAACCCTAAGCTAAAAACGTAGCCCTAAAACGCGTTTTATTAACGTAAAATAAACATACAAAGGCGAAAATGTGGAGGAGCTTGCTAAGAGCACAATGCCTGTAGCAGAAACCGACCTGGTTTAATGTATACAGTGTACTTTGCGGGGCATGGAGCAGAAGGCTGTGGCTTCTGCTAGCCCCATCCGGAAGTCAATCTCAAGGTGGAGAGGCGCGAATGGGCTTCACAGGAGGTCTTGGGGCTGGGAGGTGCTATCCAGAGGAAGCGAGATTGTCTCGAGTTTTGTGTGAATATAGTTAATGGTTAATTAGTGGCTCCTGTTACAATATTTTGAAAGCTATTTCGGCCGGGTAATGAACCTGAATGCGAAGCTTACTGAGGCTCGACGGCAGCGGTGACTTCGCCGAGTGGCTGCACGAATAAGAAAGAGAGAGAGAGAGAGAGAGAGAGAGAGAGAGAGAGAGAGAGAGAGAGAGAGAGAGAGAGAGAGAGAGAGGGAGAGAGTTAGAGAGGTGAAGACACTCCCCCTCAACTACCTCGCACAAGCCCTGGCTTTATTTCTCACACGTTGGGCGTACGCCGTCTATGTAGGCGTCAAAGAGGTGGCCAACGAAGATTTTGCATGATTATGATTATGTTGGCAGCCAAATTGATTGCCAAACTGCTTCGAGGCTTACGAGGAATCCGCCTAGCGGCAACCTGCGGTGGAAAGTGAAAAAGTGTACGTTTTACGGTCACATTTATTAATAATAATAATAATAATAAAAATACACTTGCTAAAGCGCCCTCAGAGAACTCAATATCTTTCTAGGCGCTTTAGATTTCGGTTGGCTGGCGTGGTAGCTAGTGACTTGATTAAATTCGCCTTTGTCGCCAGGTCGCCGGAGGTAGCAAGGAAGCTGTGCAGGCAAACGTGCAAATTCCTGAAACCTGCAACCTGTCAATGTGCCAATTCAAACTCTCTCCGAGAAGGCTCGCATCGTTAAAAGACGGCGGCGGCGGGGGGGGGGAAGGTGCCGAATGCGACCCCTAGAACTACTTTATGTCTGGTTCTGGCTCGAGGATTCCCACGCTTGCCTAAGCGCACCGCGACCAGGTGTGCCCGCCCGCTGTAAAGCGCGCGGGGCGCAACGGGCTGTGACTGTCAATTCAAATCGGCACTTCAAGGCCGGTGGAAAGCACTATAGTGTCTGCGGAAGCATTCAGAATCTTGCCCAAGTGCTTTGACCGTGCCGTGGAGCCGAACTAGCCAGAGCGGGGATTGCCGCGCCGGGGAAATTCCCCTCCTTTTTTGGTTCGCCTGCTACAGTGCGCTTTCCTTGTCGGAGGCTTCGTGACGTCGGTCGGTCCTGGTGGACACGTTGTGCTTGAACTGCGTCGTTTCGGCGGCACTCGTGGACCCTGCGAGCGTGAAGCCAGCGAGAAAATATGGTCCCGATGATGAACTTAGGTAGCTACGGCTGCAAGCAAGTCCACGTGCTCTGCAGGATAGCTCTCTGAGTAAGCAAGATAATGCTCGACTGTGTAGTGTCAGATATCGTTCCTCGGTTCGATCTGCTGCTAAAACTGTAGGATGGAGTGCTTATTGAACCCTCCACTGTTGAAAACTGAGTAACCATGTCACTGGCTACCATGTGTCAGATGCTATTTTAGCCGAATACGAAAGAGAGAGAGAGAGAGAGAGAGAGAGAGAGAGAGAGAGAGAGAGAGAGAGAGAGAGAGAGAGAGAGAGAGAGAGAGAGAGAGAGAGAGAGAGAGAGAGAGGTAGAAGATCGGATCGAGAACTGCTGGCCAGTTCACAGGTTCCTAGCCGTTAAGAGGTTGGCTGGGTCCCAACGGCCCAGTCAAACTGATAGCCGTCGTTCGAGTGAAAAATTGCAAGGTTCGGCCAGAGTTGGACTTCAGAGAGCTTAATAAGTTTTTCTCCAGCCTCGCAGCTGGTGATGATATATGCAGCATTAAGCTAAACCCGTGGCGATGGCTTGAACGGTGCGTGAGCATCATTGACTTGCGGAAGGCCTATCTGGAGGTGCATGTTCGTCCAGCTCTGTAGCAAAATCAGATCTTTGAGTACAAGGGTCGTCGGTACGGCCTCCCACGACTGGCTTTCGCAATGGGCTTCACCCACAAGATAATGGCCGCGATTATTACTAAACCCGTCTCTATGGACGAGTGGTTTCGCTCTGGCACTGATTCGTTCGTCGACGAAATTATCGTGAGCTACAGCGATAGTCTGCAATGCCGAAGACTTCGATTGGCTGCGAGCATTCTGTCTGGAGGCAAAGCCTCGGTGCTGGACTACTCCTGAGCCTTCTCGCACACACGTGACCAGTTTCTTTGGCACCCTGATAACGGGATGAGCGCGTTGTCAGATGCATTATCGCGACGACAGCTGTTTTCCTATTACGAACAGCTGGTTCTTGGTGTGAGCAACTACTTCTCGGCGGCTGCAAGCTGGCCTCGCCCTTCTTGCACCTACTCAAAGAGAGCTGCTGGTGATGCCGGCTGGGATTCTGTCATCGACATCGTCTTGGTCACGACTCGTGAGCTGCTGTAGCAGGTTCATGCCGGTGATCCTGTCTAAGGCTGCTGAAACGTGCCGAACATGTTCAGTGGTGATTGTTCGTTGTGTCCGCTTGGTTGTTGTGCCAATTGGAGCTTCGCGCTGACTAGACGACTGCCTATGAATGGGCTCGATCGCTTCTAGTTGGTGACAAGCCAGTTCGACCCCACGGCATGAGAGAGGCGCTCAGACGGAGGCTGGCGGTAATAGGTGACACCTTCAGTCTACTGACCCGGAAGTGGCCTCAGAAGTGGTTGAGAACCGATGTAAGCTGTCTAGCTCTCCCGGAGCAGGTGTCTTCGCCGGCAGTAAGCATTGACTTGAAAAGCTTGTACACTCTTCCCCACACCAGGCTTGACAGGCAACGATGCCTTGCCAGATTTTGCTAACCGAATGCTGTAGTCCGGTGCTATGAAGTCGAGGCCGTCATGAAAACGTACTCACACCGCAGGTCTATATATCCGGCACCAGTTTCGTAGGCTACGAGCGGACTAAATGTGTGCAAGAACTGGCGATGGTTGGCGTGCGACGTGACGTACCTCAGAAGCCAGAAATTCCCAATCCTTAAAGATCGCGGGACCAGCCGGTTTGAAATATGGGGGCGAATCCCTGACAAAGGAAAAAGCTCTCTGGTACGGCATCTGTACGAGATTTTGAGAGCCGGGGGCCCTCCGTCAGAACTGCTCATAGACAATGCCGAACGCTTTCGTTCATCACCTATACGCGGTTTTTGCTTGTCTTTGGGCGTGCAGCCCACACTACTCTGAGCTTATAGACCCCAGCTGAGAGAGAAATCATCGCACGACAAAGGGCATGGCTGCTCGCACAGAAAGGAGATCTTGACAATAGTGTTTTAGTACCACATCTCGCCAACCGCTCGTCTGGCCAATGAATTGACGGCCAGCAGGCTATTCTCCAATGAGTGGCGAAGCCCTCTGGTCAGGGAACAGACTGATATCATGGGCCACAGCATCTCGAAAAGCGGTCAGCCAGCAGGTCTTTGTGACGCTCCCAGGCGCCCTGTGCAAGGCTGCGTAGCTCGCTGGCGCATTGACCAAAGAGGGCCACGGCCGGCGTGCTTCACCGAATTGCCGACCTGCGTTCCTTACCGGAAAAAGAAGAGACGCTCTCTGCCGGTGCAGTCGTCGAACCCGAGCCCGGGCACGTGCCCTAGCTTCGTTCGTGTATTTATGAGCAGCAGACCAAAGAGGGAGGGGAGGTTGTAATTTTTGTTTTCCAGAAAGTGCTGGAAGGAACAGGTGCGCTTTCGGCTTCTTTTTAAAATTCTTCAAGTCAGGGGGTGTGGTGACGTCAGTCGGGAGTAAGTTCTAGGCTTTTTTAGCATACGAGCAGAAGGCGAGGTATCCAAAGGATTTCAGGTTGGTTCGAGGTACAGCTAAACCATAAGTCGGGTGAACAAGTGTTACGATCCCTAACCTAGTTGAGTAGTAGTTCTGGTAGGTAGACTGGAGCCAGGGAATAACGGGAACCTAAAACTGAAAATAAATAAAATAAAATAAATAAATAAAATAAAACTAAAACTGAATGTAAAACCTTAAATCCGATTCGCTGCTTACTCGGAAGCCAGTGCAGATCGGTGAGAAGTATAGTAATATGGCAACTGCGATACTCACGATAGAAAGCCTAGCTGCAGAGTTTTGCACCAACTTCAAGCGCCTGATTGCAAAAGCCGTTAGACCTACAAGCAGTGAGTTATTTAAATCGAGATCGAATTTAAAAAATGTGTTGACCAACGTGAATCTATTATCTTGTGTAAGAAGGCCCACAATTTGAAATAATAAGTGTGTTGAGAGTAGGCAGACTTGACTGCTGAGCTGATATGATCGTCCAGTGAAAGATTGCTTTGCAACAGACCACCTATATTTTGTGCCCATTTGTGCAGAAGATATGCTGATAGAGTAGAGTTTGAGCATTAAACTTTTTAATTTATGAGAAATAATGCTGTCCATAACTAATAAGCTGGTTTTATTGTCGTTCAATTTGAGAAAGTTTGCGGCCATCCGTGTACGGATGGCAGCGATACATGCAGAAAAGGAGTTAAGCGAGTGTGTCGTGCTTGACGCGTGGATAGATCATAGCATAGCTGGGATGCATAGCTGTGCGTCATCTGCATCGAAGTTAAATCCTAGCTTATGTTGGGCAATTACAGCGGAAAGAAGGAGCGTATGCATTGTGAGAATAAGCGAATCGTACCTAGCTGCATCAGTTTCAGCCTCTTCGCGTCCTCAGGTCTTGAATAGACAATAAATTAGCTCTTCCATTTCTCCGCTTAAAGACCGTTGGCGATAGAAGCTTTAGCTCTGCAGGTCAAAGACTGTGGAACTTGCTTCCACAATTCTTATGCAACGACAACTACTCCCCTACTTCCGGCTATGGCACATTCTTTTCGGCGGTCCTGAGCTGCTACTTCTATGCTACTCACAACCTCAATTGCTCTCCAGACTCTGCTATGCTTCCCACTTTCGCTTTGTTGCGTGAGACGAAGTCTGTTGGCTACCGATTGCGTACCGAAAGGCGCTTAGGCTGTGAGTGCGATATACAAAACTCTTCTCCGTAACACTCACATGGTCTTTATGACTTTGTGGAGTTACAGACGGAGATACATTACATTACATTAATCAAACGCAGAGCCCGGGGTTTCTAGTTGATATCACTGTTCTGGAATCGCTCAGTGAGATAGGACCTAAGCCATTGCAGTTCAGTGCCAGTGGTGCCCAGTCGACACAAGAGGCGCTTGAGAAAGACTTGGTAATTAATAGCAAATACGACTTCGAAAGATCAAGCAAAACAAGCAGAGGGCCTTTATCAAAGTCTGAATACATGAGTAGGTTGTTATACACCCTAAGCAATGTTGACTCTGTGGAGTGATTAGCTCCAAAACCATATTGGAATTTTTCTTGCTAGGTTCGAAGTTTTAATGCAGGTGCTCGGCAGATGTACCACAACTCATTCAAGTGTCTTTGACAGGAACGGCGGTATGGAGACTTGGCAGACGTTGGACAAGCTCTGTAGGTCTCGTGTTGCTGTCCTAATTGGTGGCATAACAACAGCCTATTTGAAAGATGCACGGGCACGACCTAAAGGCACGACCTAAGGCTGCGGACATCTTACTGTGTGAGCTATGCATGGCAGCAGCAGATCTCCGACTCACGCAAGTAGGACAGAGGAAATATGGTCAATAGGGCTGGGTCTCTTCTCTGAATGAAAAATGAGTTTCACGATATGGTCAGTCGTGGCAAGCTTGAATGCCGACATTGAGGCACAGCAAGGAATAGAGGTGGACGAGTCCTGTGGGAGGGTGCAAAGGGAGAGGAGTCCTATGAGGATGCTGCTACCTTAGCAATGGGCTCTCTGGTCTTGTCTATCTTGCTTATAAAGAAGCCAGAGAAGTGATCAGATAGAACGCCGCAAGGATCACTAGGTTAGGAGCTAACATGAGAGCTGTTAATTAGATGGTTGACGGTAGACATCAGCATTTCTTGATTGCTGTGATTCAAATATAAGTTTCTAGTATCTTGACTTGGCATTTGCTAGGATACATGTGTATGATCTATGTTGTGTCTGCCAGCTGCTGATGTTCTAATTAGCACAGGGTCGGCCGCTAATGTAGGCCGCTAATGTAATATAGGGGATGTATCCCGAAACGGCTGCAATCCCTCAATTACGGTAGTTCAGCGAACCCTTAAATATATGTATATGTCTGAGAAATAAACAGAGAGTCTCTTTGACAGCTCACATCGGCGCTGGTGCCTCCTTGAGACTACCCAAGATCTGCCGCTGCCGGAGCCACAGTAACACAAAATCAACAGAAGTCCTAGTATGCCTTGAATGAGTTGTTGATCGAGTCAGTCCTGGTCTTTTGTAAGTTTTCTCAAGCTTGCATTTAGTAGACCCAGCTATTTTAATGTCAGAGGTAAACCGCGAGTTTTCTGGGCGAGGGAGCACAGCGTGCTTAGTCAGAGGTGAAAACTCGTCGAGCAAGCTGGCTAGAGTGGCGTTGTAGCATTCTACCAGAGCGGAGCCAGAGTCCGAAGGAGAATTGAGCAGCAGGGGCAGGGAAGATGCTTTCTCGCGGACAGCATCAGTTGCTTAGGCCTTAAGGTTTGACGAGTCACAGACGATTCTGGAGTGGACGAGGTGGCAAACTACAGACTCAATAATTAAGGTTCGAGATAGTCACGCTGGCGGGGCGGTTTCTGTGCCACTGCTCACTTGTTTCAGTACAGACGAGATAATTAATAATACGGACGCCGCCTGGTGGCCCTCGCTGCCTTCCCACTACTCACCGCTGCTTGTTGCTGATACTGCTGCTGCTGCTGCCGCTGACTGCCCACAGCCGACTCGGCGCTTTTGTAAGCTATTCGTTGTCTGTACGCGCTCTCAGCAGCCGATTGCGACGGCTGCCTTTCAGACGACGAGGTGACATTGAGAGCTTGAAGCCACGATACTGGCGGCTCCCAGCCATCGTTGAATCGAGGGTGATAGATCGGCACCGGCGAAGCGATACTCCAGTCGTCCCTGAACGCAGATCGAGAAAAAGCGAGCGTGAAGGCGGGTCGCTGTCGGTACACGTCCAATAAGCCCAAGCTGTCTGACACCAACACAGGCGTGAATTAGACTAGGTGCTTCATTTAGACAAATTGTATTAATACTAGAATCTTGAGCTGTTATCTAACTAATCAAGAAGGGTACACGTACGATATTTGGAAAACCTATGTTTTAATACCTATGCATGTGTGGAACCTTTTTTTAGCTGCACGATACGTGTTTTCACAAACAATCGAACATAATTAGCATAACCTCGCTTTCGGCGAGAGTGCTTGCCGCAGACACTGAGGCCTAGTGGTGGCATTTTGGAAAATCCTTCAGGTTGCCTCGTGTTCTGGTTAGCCTCAATCGATAAGTGAATATTGCACATTCAGCACGAATCCTACCTAGATCAGTAGATCTAGAATCATTGACAGCAACCACTAAGTTACTTAGTCAATGCAGAGGTCGATTCTTAGGGAATGAAACCAGCAAGTAACTGGCATTAACGAGTAAATTGTACGTACTTTGTACAATTTTCTTTAAATTTAAGAGCGTTTCATAAAGGCTTCAGTGTCTGTCGTGTTTACGCTGTCTTCGCTGCCACGCGACCAGCATATTTGATGAACCTATTCAGTCAGCCAATTCCACCGCATCTATAAGTGAGGCTCCAGTTCGCAGACGCATTGTACTCCACTTCTAGAGGGCCAGCCTTAGAAACAAGGGAGCCAGGTCAATCGTTACCTACACTGGCGTTCGCCCTATTTCCACCTATCTATCTTCTCGGGCTACGTGCAAACGCAGGGGTGGCTGTCCTCAGTCGGCAGCTGTTTGATTGTTAGTTGGACACGATCTGGGGCACGCTTCTTAGCTAAGAAGTGCAGTGGACGAAAGGGAGCTAAAAACAGCTGACCAATTAGAAGCGCCTTCAATTGCCCACTCTCTGGTAAGCGGAAACGACGGGCAGATTGCACTCTGCGTAGATATGCATTGATTAACGCAGCGCAGCTACACTTACTTCGGTGTGCCGTAAGACTCTCATTTATAGAACACGTTAAGTCCGGATTACCGGACAGTATTGCTTCAGAGAAGGACGACCGAAGATCTGGGAGACAAGCTCAGATGACTGATGACTCCTTTTCGAATGGAGCAGAAAAGTAAAGAAAAAGTCGACCGAGTCAACAGGCTCATAACCCAGTTTGCAGTAGGCAATAAAGGATCGCCTGCTGCAGCACTGGAACAGGCGACCCGGATTATTAAGTTCTACTTACCTACCTGCTATGACTGCTATGACTGCTATACTGCTATGACTCTAGGCATAGTAGAAAGGTGGTTGGACGACGTAGGAACGGCTACCTGATGGATATCAGCTGTGGTCTGTATTTCCGATCGCTATGAGACGGGAATATTCGGCCCATAGCTCTAGTCAGGCGGCACGCACCCGAGAGGCACTGGAGAGCGCCGCTCCCTCCATCGACTCCCTAAGGCAATGCTTTGTCATTCCTACAAAGCGTGCCCTGCCCCATACAAATTGTCTGGCTAGGGGTCTGTCCACACATCGCTTTCACGCTGCTCTAGCTGACAGTTGCACACCTCGTAAGAGTCCACGCTGGTCCAAGTGAAGTCCATAGGTCAGCTTCTCTGGACGACAGGCAGTTTTGTAAGAGGCCAATCGTTTCCGGAAGTAGAAACGGCAGGTCCACCTTGGCGGCGAACTCCTCTTGACCCGGAGCTGTTGCAATGACGAAGGCAAGCGGTCCAAAGAGAAAATGCACCAGCTCTGCTGCATTGGGGTTGTGGATATCCAGTCTAAGCACGGCCTGGAAAGTATAACATCGTGACGTCTTCAAACGCTCGACATGCTAATTTCCACGAAATATATTTCACCTGCGCTTGCCAAATGTACTAGATCTCCTACTGCAAGAATATTCATCTCCGCTCTCCTATTATTAGCGATTCAACAAATTTAGGCAGCGCTTCGAGTGTTGCCACATTTGTGACCCATATCTTGAAATTGAAGATTGAAATTTAAAGTATAGGCGAGTGCTTTAATTGCCGAAATTCCCTGCATTGGTGCGATACTACTTACAGAAATAATTGTGTACTCTAATACTTGGTGGAAATACTTATAAAAACGGCGAACAACTTGAAATTTCTTGTTCAGTTCGTTCTGCCATCATTCGCGCTCTAAAATTTCTCGCGCCGGGTGAAATAATCTTTTCAATACCACAAACTTTAATTTGAAAATCGCTAATATTAATACCGGGTACTATGAAAAATAGCTTAAAGAAAATCTAGTATTGGTGCAGAAAAAATTAAAGAGATTAAAAGCTGATAAGAATTACCGGAAGCTTATACTGTATTTATCAATCAAGCGACACTTATAAGGAAATTTGAGACGTCTAAAAAGATAAATCCATCTTTGTGGCGTCCAAAATACCTCTTCAGCAAGCCATCAATAATGGGCACATATCTGGTTGAACAGTTTGATTTTTAATGATATAGTGGTCCAGAGTTTTACATAATACGTGATGCAATTTTACCTATTGATTTTGAGCACATTTTTGGTGCAATCAAAATTAAATTTTTAGCTCAAAGTATTGTCATCAAAGCCATCCAGGCATGCAGTATGGGATTAGCTTTGCGTCCCTGCATTACATGGCTTGGATACAGCAGTCATATTGAATGAACCAAACAAATGTCTAACTCACTATAATAAATTATTGTGCCTCCGAGTTCCTGCAAACTAATAGTTTTAACGATTTCAATTTTGATTGCCTGAAAGCAGCCTAAAAATCACTCTGATCTTTTGAATGAAGGTCACTTGTTATTATTACACTGTGATTTTGTGACGAGCCAGATGGCTGGAACTAGAATTCCACAAACGGTCCTGAACCAACTAATTGGATGTCGATTTATGGTGGTAATACATATCATGTCTTTTGTCTAGCGTCCTAAGAACACAGAATCTCTATTCGTGCGTTTTAAAAATCGATCTAGGAAATGCAAAAACTAAGAGCTAAGAAGAGGAAATGCTAAAGCAAGCAAAAAGCATCTAGTAATTTCGCTAAGAAAATCACGTAAAATGACACAAGAAAAGACACTCGTGGCTGCTGGTTAGTAGGACTACTGATCAGTAGCGTGGGTTGAATCTTGCTTCTTTACTCACCTAGCGAAGTTGCTCATTTACTAGCAAATGAAAACAGATTACCGGCTATTCAGGGACGCGTGTCTGCTGTTGCCTACATTGGCTTGTAAACTAGTTGAAGAAAATGTAGCCCCTACCCACTCTTAGCAGCTTTCTTTATCAATGAATCTTTGTTTTCTGAACGCCTTCAATACCCTAGACTGGTCTTCCCACGCATCGCATCTGTGAAGGAGGCATCCAGGCTGCTTTTTTTGGGGTCGGTTCTTGATTTATTGGCTGCGTCAGAAGTCCCAGATTCGCCGCCAAGAAGTAGACCACCCGGCTAGTTTCTAGAAACCGGTCCGTGAGATCAAGACCTTTTCCCTTCAGCCACCAAACCCCGCCTCTTACAAGTAAGACTGGTGACTTAGCTTCAAGTTCTCAGGTGTCGAGACTGCGAGTGTTCGCCACTCAGTGTGCAGTTCAAGGGGCAATGAAGTAGGGAAGGTTTGGCTCATCGTAAGTGGTAAACGTAAAGACATCAGCTGCTTCCACTTGATAGATAGCCGTTGATAGATAGCTGTGCCTGCATTTTTTCCTAGACGATCGGCTTGTATATAGTACGCTTACTGCTTACGGTGGAAGGGCGATGCTGACGTCAAGCCTAGTTTTATTTACCAGTAAGTTTAAGCTGAGCTTGAATTTCTGCAAAATTTCCGTGTAGCGTTCCGGCGGTGGCAGCGCTTTCGCTTGAAGAGCTGCGGATACGTCTGCAATAGTAAAGAAATACTAAATTAGCTAATTGTACAGCTCGATTCGTACAGGGGCAGAAGAGCAGCCGTAGTGGCTATCGCCGCCGCTTGCAGTTGACAATAACAGATCGCTCACTGCAGGATTTGAACCCACCGCCTCGGTCGAGAAGAGCGGGCACGCAATCATGAAGAGCGGGCAGCAGATTATCGCTAGCCTCAGCAACAGGCTCGAGCGGTGACCCGAGCGGCTCACCACAGCTGCTGCCTTCCGTCGCAGCTCGACGAAAGACGCCTGGCGCTGGAGAAACTTATCCGCTCTCTCTCTCTTTCTCTCTCTCCGCTCGCTCTCCGTTCGCTCTCGCTTCTTATCGACTTGCACGCCGAGTATCGTCAAAGTACACATTGACGACCTAGTCCCAGGCCATGTTTGCACCAGCCGCCTGTGCTCCTTGCCAACGCATCCTTCGCTGCCGGCGCCGTGCGGAGTACTGCTATTGCAAGTCTTTATCGAATGACTTCCGGTGCCTGCGCTCGTCTCTCTATCTAGATTCGGTCGGGCTGTCGCCGCTTGCTAGGGCATGTGTCGTGTCCAATTGCTACGTAGTATAGTATATAATCTACGCTACATACAATCTATTTGCTATATATAATCTATAAATAGTATAATAACATATAAATATAATAAAATAAAAGAAATATAATCTACGCTCACCCGTTCCTCTGTCGAATTAGCTGCGGCTGGGAAGCACAAAGAAAGCTAGCCACGTCGCAAGTAGTGGGCAAGCACGCATAGAGATGCATCATTTCTCGCGTCAAACAGAGCTTCAAGCGACCGGAGCTTTGCAGTGACGTTGCCCTTATTACAGTCCGAGCCCTACTAGGCTAACCTCGGTCCTTGACCTTCTCGCTCGGTCTTCGTACGAGCGAGTCGCAGCGCGGCTTCGTAGCAAAGTGAGCTTTCTTCGTGGTTAGACGTCGGTTAGATGGCTGTATCTGCTCGGCTGCTTGTACATCCGCCCACCTCCTCACTTACGTTACGCTGTCCCTCAATCGTCTGCGAAACGCCAATTTTCAACCAGACATCGATTCCCTATAAGAACTCTACCGGACCTACTCAGAGAAGTAGCAGGGCAGATATCAAGGAAGCACGATCGAATAAGACAAGGGTGAGCGCGCTGCAAGGAGTCGTCTGCAGAACGTCTAGCCGAGCAGGGCTCGATCGACTCGAGGCGTAGCGAAAGCGTGCAAAGCAGCGAGCCCACGCCGGGGATGCTGATGGCGGGGTGCGAACCTTTCTGACGACCCTTGGCTGGATTTCCCACTTGAATGGCCTGCTGTAACGATCGCGTGAATTGTTCGATGTCGTCGAAGGCTCGGTTCAAAAGTACCTGTCAATGAAACTCGCAATTGGTACGTACGTATGTACTTGCCAGGAAAGCTACGGAAGTGTAATCGTCACGACAACGACTCGAGCGCTAAGAGAAGAAACTCTCCGCCTGGGCACTTTTAGCTGGCAAAGTGCAAAGACAAGGGTGAAAAGGACACTAACTCAAAGGTGATAAGAACGTGCTCAGCCGAGCATCAAGAAACACCATGCCCAGACGACAGTGCACTCACTAGGAAGGAGGAAATTTTTTGACGAAAAGCGCGGACTTTTAGGTTCCTTGCACATCTCGTCAAGCCAAGGGAGTGTATGTCGCGATGCCTGTATGTTCGGAGCTCCAGACTTCCGGAGAATAGGAACTGATAGACTGGTGCAAGAGAATGGGGGGGACCTAGGAATCGACGCCCTGAAAGATTCGAACGCACTGCAGGTCGCTGAGAGATGACATAGCGTTGCAGTTACCACGGTCACGGCGAGCCCTGATGAACAGTAGTGCACCAGTCTTTAGGCATCTCATCGCACGAGTTGTAAAATCTAGATTTTTAGAATTAAATCAAGACAATATGCAAGAAGTGAACGCACCAACTTTTCGCTGTCTAAGCACTCTCTAATGTTTTTGGTCTTACATAAAGTAGGCATGTAGGGGCACAATAGAAGGAGGCTTGACTAAGGGGCAGTCAACGAGGAGCAGTCAGCTCTCACTATGTGCATGCTCATGTAACGAAAGGTCATTTTTGAAAAAGCACACGCAAATTCCGTGCATAATATGAGTATAATCTTCCCAAGCCAACTTGGAAGATGCCTTATTAAGGGGTGTCTGAGTGGCCCTAATTTTTTACATAACTATTAGGCTGGCCTTATGCTCATTCGATTTGAGAAATTTAGCTGCTATTCGAGGGTGAATGCAAGCGATAGATACTTTTAGAGAATTATGACAATCGGATATGCTTAAAGAGGGGGAGTAATTAGAGTGCATATATAGTTGTGTTTCATCTGCATGAAAATGAAAGATTATTTTTGTGATGCTCTATACAATATGTTCAGCTCTGTTATAACTTGCATAAGTTGTACATATGCTGCATATGCATACGCTGTACACAAACACATACACACAAACACACGCCGCGTACGCACGCACGCGCGCATGCACACACACACACACACACACGTATTTATGTATATTTATGTAAAAGAGCTCACTGCCTATGGACTCGCTTCGCTGAGTCGTACTAGAAGTAGTCATAGTGCGGTCGTGGAACACAAAGCTTCGCCGTCTTACCACGTGACGGAATCGAACCATCTTGCTACGTTACTGACGAACGTGCGGACTTTCTCGGTTTAATTAGTAGAGATATTTAATCATTTCTGTGATTAGCTTTTAGCTTCAGGTATATTAAAGTTTCTAATTACCAAGCTGTTGCCGCGTTAAGATCAATTAACCGGTTTAAATGTGCGGTGAAAAGCTGGCGACCAGCTTTTCAATCAAGCTCCGTGATCGCTCTGTAGAGGGTATCAAGTATCGCTTTTAAGTAGCTAATAAGCGGATAAGAGACGCAAAAGAAGAACACAGACTATTACTTATAGAAGCAAGTGAACACCAAGAGGACAGCTGCAAGGATAAGCTTCGTGGTTCGTACCAAATATTGTTCCGTTAGGCTCCCTAGAGGACCGCTCGCCGAGACAAGAGGATGAGCTGTGGGCTCGCTGTGCTGCGCTTGCTGCTGCCGAGGCTGCTGCTGAGGCTGCTGCCGAGGCTGCTGCTGAGGCTGCTGCCGAGGCTGCTGCGGCGCCATTGGCTGCTGCTGCTGGCTTGGCCGCGTCAGCTTTGACACTGGGTTGGCACCCTGCTGCCTATAATCTGCAAACAAAAAGGCTTGTCAGGGCAGCACGCCGGCGCCACGTCACATTCTTTCATGCCGTCCCAGAGCACGTGAGTAGCCATTCCTTGGCTTAAAAAGCCATTTTATTTAAAAGCATCTAAAACAGTAAGCTCGAATCGAGTACGAAAGGGCTGCACCGAAGCGCTGTAAGAAATCTTTTCGGCGCGCAACGGTTTTTTCTGCTGCGATCTACACGAGACTTTAAATCGGGAATACTTTGTGCTTGCGCCCCAGGCTTTTGGGTCTCACTTTGCGCCATTTTTTAAGGGATAACCAGTGTAAAAGCAGAGATGCATTGAGCCCTCGAAGGTCGTCCAGCCTGGCCATTAACACGCTTAAAGTTAGTGCAAAGCTCGGCAATAGCCTCGTAGGCTGCGAGCGTCACAGCTGTCACATCACGCCACTTCTCGTTGACCTGCTCTGGCTCCCAATGAAGCAGCGCATCGACTTCAAGGTTCTGTTGCTCACTTGTATATCCCTTCTAAATTATCAGGCTCCAGACTAGCTATCAGAAAAGCTTCCATAATCAGGCTTTGCATCGCACTACCAGTTCTTCTTACTCGAGTTCTTTATCTGTGACTATAATAGCAATAATGCAAAATAATCAGCATCTTTTTGTGCAGCCTCGTAAGAGAACTAAATACCTATTCAGGGGCCCATAAAATCCCTGAAAAATAAGTAATGAACAATCGAAAAGCTAGGTATCCTGCTATGGCAACCAGCAAAAGCACACAGTTATTATGCTAAAACAAGTTATCAAAAGCACACAAAAGTTTCATGACCGTTGGTTAGTTGAACCCCAGCAAGCAACAGTCAGAATTTCAGGCAGAGATACTCAAAGCACACATATCACTGATAACATTTAACCAACTTAGAATCCTTTTGATATATTGCCTTCATTCGTATCATCCCACAGCTTGGACATTATTACTAGCTTTACTGCATGTAATTGACCAGCCGAAATCTACGGTGACTCCTAACAGGAAAATATTTCATAAACTATATACAAGTGTCTCTGGATCTGATTACGGCTGTCATTTGAAGGGCCAACATCTAAAAATATTCTCTGGCTTTTCATTCGACAAATGGCACATCACTGTGAGACTTTACTAACGCTTTAAGGTCACACTTTCTGATTCTTCACGGCCCAATAAATAAAACGCCACGATTCGAAACGAGCTCGCTTCATTTATGGGCACCTTAAGAACGCATCTCGGCGTCACGCTCGCGTTCGTGCACTTCCTACTGGGAACCGCGAGCTCTGTCGCAAGAATGCTTCAGCTCTCTCTTCTGCTGCTCGGTTCAGTCGTGCAAACTGTCAGCTTTTCGTCTTAGGCTGTGCCGGCTTAGCATACTGTTTACTAGCAATTGAAATGCTAAAATACTAGTTGAATGATTCAAAGGAATTCTATGCTCCAACAAGCGCTACTAGCTCATCAGCGACAGGAGACTGTCGCTGCAACGATGCCTGCAGCGACAAGCGCTAGCAGCGTCACCTCCTTATGTCGTATGACTTTTGTATTATTATTAGTATGTATTATTGTGTATTATTGTGTATTATTATGTATTATTTTGTATTGTTATTATTCTAGTCTTATGTATTATTCTTATGTCTCCCCGTCTTATGTCGATGCAGCACTTGGCTGCTCATGGCAGCCAGTCGTTAGTCGAAAGAGCTGACATCTCTTTTGCCATAGTGAATACTCCTACTCTGCTGAATTCTTGAGTTACTGTCCCAGTAAAGGTGTACATGTCACTTAGCTTTTACACGTGTACAGGTAGTTTCGCTCTCTTTGATGCTTTTTTGAATTTAAAACCCTCTATGCATGTCGAATCCGTGCAGGTTGAACTTTCTGGTTTATGGTGAACAAAAATCAGGCACTTGAAAGTACTACTGTATTCTCCAGGAAAGCTATACTATTCTCACATTATATCAAATGGACTCCGAAATGAGGGAGGCCATTTTTCCAAGCCTTCCTGTAGCAAAATTAACATCGCATGAACGACAGATGCACATTTGTAACTCTGCTTCCGGTTAACTCTGGGTTGCTAGCATTTATTGACCACTTCAGAAGTTAACGAAAATCAAGTTCTTAAGAGCGTTGAATGGGGCAATAATAGGGCAATTGATACAGCTAAGTCATGCTTAAAGCCTATCTTCTAATGGCATCAATTGCTAGTTGAGAATTTCGAGTTCATTAACGTTTAAAAGCTTGCCTCCTGTGCCCGCCGTCTTGCAGTCATTTACCCCGCACCTGAACCAGCTGCCAGTATATGTTAACCGGTTTTTAGTGATCATACTACTGGGTACTGTAGTGCAGGCCTATTATCTTTTCACCAACGTCATTCAAACAAATTCCTGGATGCCACTCTCTTTGCCACAGTTCTTGATTTTTACTCATCCCGCAGGAAGCCCAGACAATTCATTAAGGAATGGATCTCGTGCCTTTCTAACAATTTTTTCGAATCTCAGCTTACAACTATCCCGCCTGCTACATCACGGACGGCCACTATCAAAGTGCACCGCTGGAACGCGCATTAAATATTCGATAAACCTCTAATAATACGTGATATAATTCCTTAGGGAGCTCTTTATATTTTTTCTGCTCCTTAGACCTGGCTAAAATCGACTAACTATCCTAGTATAAACACTGCCACTTCGATAGGCTTCTCTCTTCTCCATGCCTAGAGGTGAATGAGAGCTAGCGGTGCTGTCGCCATTGTCACTCGTTACGCCCCCTTCCCGATTTTAAGCCGCTTAGTCCCCTCAAAGCAGTCCGTCCAAACTCATGGAGATGCCAACAGTGGTAGTAATTTTCCGCCCCTCATGAAGCAAGACTTGTATTATTTTAATTTATCCATATATCCATTCGATTCTCTGCTGCGGAAGAACTGTTGTACTCGTTTTTCATGATTTAGGAAAATCATTTCGATGATCGGAATGACGCGTTATGTGCTAAATTTCGTTTAGTGTTGATTCATTTTCTCTTGGGACTCATGTGAATGGTCTCACTAATAGCAAGTGTCACGCTCTCAATCACATATTATTATTCTGTAAATTTATAGTCTCAGGACCTATTTAATACTACATTCTGAACATCTAAGTTCAAGCAAAACTCATTCGCACTGGAGTATGTGTTTCGTTCAGCATCAAAAATCATCTGTGACTCGCACAACCTTTAAATCCTTGACAGATTGAAACTATCGGCTCAAATATCCTCTTTCCTTCTGATCCTCCATTTGACCTGCTGTCACTGTTAGAAGGCTAAATTATGGATGCTAGCCAATATTCCAGACGCGTGTCTTACTTGTGATTAGGAAAAAATGTATGCTATCGCCTAGAAGGCCTTTCTGTGGCTTACTGGAGAATTTCAACTAGCTAAGACCATCAAGCGAAGTTAAAAAAATCACATAGGCAATCAGTATTGGCTGCCAAGCGAAGACTGCTGTAGATCGAACAATTCATTTCAGCGAAGGCCAAGTTTAGCGTTGTGCAGGTAATTGTGGAATTCTGTATGCCGAATTCAAAAATACTGAAGTTGACCTCAAGCCATCTCCTTGAAAGCTCCAGGGTCAGGACCACACATAGCGTTTATTGAAGCGGTTAAGAAGATCGTTTTAGCTTCTGTTTAACCATGATAGATAAAACCAGAGAGGTCAATCCCTAAGCTAACGTATCCGCTGGACTCTTCGACTTAAGTTTCTCTCAACTTCCTCCTTTAAGAACACACACCAGCCATTCCTCTGACTCTGATCAATTAGCTGCACCTGTAACCAACCTCGATGACTGTAAAGACCAAGACTGTAAAGACCGATAGGCCGTCAATTGGTATGTTGACTACGGACTGACCTAACGCCTGATCCTCTGAATTGCCGACACTGAAAGAGAAGCTCGGCCTCACCTCTTTCATGTAGCATTTGTTCCGTCCTTACGATTTTGCTATTTTGTACCTATTCGTGCTTAAATAATGCACGTTATCACTAATCAATAATAATAATCGTCATCATAATACATTTGTTATAGTGCCATCAGAAAACTCAATCTATTTCTAAGCACTTTACACTTCCTTGTATTTAAGATAGCATGCTCAATGAATAACAAGCATAACGCGGTTGGAAGTGACATGGACATGCACAGGGTCAGCATGCAAACATGGCTAGTGGTAGCATGCAGTGTCTGCACGCATAAGCACATTAAGGACTATTCACAGGGACCCACTGAGTGCTATGATATAAATGAACAGGCTTTCTTTCCAGCATATTTAAGAGACCCCAGAAAGAGATTTGTTTCTCTTACGGTGCTGTAAAAATTATATTAATTACAGACTTATACACAATATTGGCATTACTGAATTTGAAGATCATGCCTACCAAAGATTTTGAGTGCTAACATAAGCACAGCATAGCTTTGCCATCTATATATTTAAAACAAGAGATCGTAAAGGCGTGATTGGTGCAATACAGTTCTCAACATGATTTTCTAGCTGTCTCTGTCTCAAGGAGCCTGTGTCACGCATGGGTGCTATTTCCTGCTTAGACTATAAGTATGTGAAGACAGAAGATACAATCTTGCCTTTCTTCTAGTTCAATTGAATCAATAATTTTTTTTCAGTCGGAATTTTTTTATTTCGCACGTTCTGCAGCAATGACAGTTCACATCAAATGATTTCGAGTAGTCACAGTCCTTACCAGTTTGCGATGAGCGTTTGGACGTAGTGTCGTTGCTGGCAGATGAGACCAAAGCACTTTGTGGTGTACCCTTGAATTTGGAGCCTGGAGCCACACTATTAAAGCACAGTTTGAGGTTTAGAGTGGTACGTCAATTACATTACGTGAAAGCTGCTTCGCTGCGTTCACACTCACTCAGCCAACTGAAATGCATGCATCGCCAGCGCTCGACAGCCCAACCCTGACATTAAATCGTGCTCCGCACGAGCTTTGCCTACCTCTTCCTTGGGGCTCCTCGTCTTCGGTGCTTTTGCTGGTCTATTGTCATAGCGATATCGCGTGCCTGAAATTGTAACGAGAGTTATCGTATGCAAGCACAAACACCTTCAATCTACTGAGCTGCACAGCTCAAGCGAACCGTGCAGAGCGTAGTCTCTAAAGTCTCATTTACATAGCGGCAGGAGAGCCTTAATGGCTTCCACTGCCGCTTGCAGTGGGCAATAAGAGTCATCCGTTGAAGGACTCGGATCCACGACCTGAGCTGCAAAGAGCAAGCACCTCACACCTGGGCTAATAATATCCGGGGACTTGCCCAATACTTCCTCTAAAGTTGTCAGAGATAGTGAGCGAGAACAAACCTCCAAACGTCAACCCTTCTCCAAATTTATGTCTATGACTAGTTAAGCGTCAGCAAATTTGAAAGAGCCTTAACCTAAAAAGGATGTGTTGTAGCATCTGTTGCTCTCGGCTTGAGATTGAAAGTGAAGAGCTGCTAATGGATGCACCGTCTACTTCTTGGTCTAAATCCAAAGAGAGATACTCGAAGTCCTACATCTTAGCACGAGAAATATTTAAAAAAGTCCGGAGATAGAATGACCATTGATTCATCTTAGCTAAGAATGACTGACCCCAACGGCTGCCAAGTAATGAGGACATACGTTTTCCATCGAAGGTCGATAATATCGGAGCTCTGGAAGAATCCCTTAAAGTGATTTAGTGGACGCCAGTTTAAGTTATAAAAGATAGGTGGTGCAACATTGAAAGACATGAATAGTAAGCCTATCATGTAAATAATCCAATCAATGAAACCAAAGAATTCACGCCTTCTCTATAGACTTTCTAATCCCGCTACACTGCTATTTGTGATTCGCAAACAAAGAAAAACGCCACTCTTTCATCTACATATATGTAGTGAATTACTTTTGCTTAGTTGCTTAGTTGTCACTTGGACATTTTGATCTGCCCTTTTATGGTTGCTGTAAATTTAGCAGCAAGTCCTGTCAGCAGCAGGACTCGAACTTTGAACCTGGTGGTCCAGAATCCAGATAACTAATCACTTCGACCTATAATGGTCTTTGGTAAGGCAGAGCTTGAGATTTCAAGATGGAAGTTGAAAAAGTCAGATTCCGGCCATCCGAGAGCACAAACGTAGATTAAGCTGCTATCCCGCACTTTGTGTAAGTAAGCTCAACGACCAAATAATCTCTGAAAGTTTTTCTATTTTCAAATTAAGCGTATTCCTATTAGCCTATAGCAGAAAACTGTTTTGTAGTGTGTCGGTGAAAAACCTGCGAGACAAAAAGATGCTCTACTCGCAGCGATTTCGAGCCGGTAGAAGTTATGTTGGGGCGGTAATTAAGAATGATATTAGAAGCTTCTTTGCCATTAGTGCAGCGTACATGGAGGCTCATATTCGGCATTCGGAGAGTAAGTGATGATACTTGTTCATGCGATCATAATGATTGTTCGACCCTTACGAGGTCTTGTTCAAGACCATGGCACTATTTTAGTTTTTGGGACTGATTTTTGTATGGCTCTTTCCAGCCCTCATAGAAACCAGAGACGGCCTCAACCGATGCAATCCGTGACAATGCTGGCACAATTAAACAAGGAATTAGACTTGATATAACTTTGCTTACTGCTTTCTATCAAACTACAGGGTTCCAGTGCTCCCAGTGCTTCGTGCTACCTTCACAAAAATGAATACGCTGCAAATCAAAGGCCACCTCTATGAATTATCGATTAATGTATTCATTTCCTATACGCAACTACTTTCATTCGTACACCAGCCATAAAGGCGGAATTCTAGATTTAAAGCTATTTGGGGGTAGCGAGCAGCGCCCTAGAAAACAGCTCGTTGAAAGTTATCTTCTATGTAATGACCCGAATAAGTTAAGCAATGGCTACGGTGTGTGGCCACCGACTGCAGTAGAAGTAATTATTGTGATTCGACACCCGATCGCAATTACAAAAGACGCATGCATATAGTCAGTACATCACATTAGGACTTTTCATGTTAGCGAATAATTAAGACAATGGCTGTGAGCCGTGTTTCGTGTGGTGCAAGTCAAAATAGCTATGTCAGTAGAACACGGGATCTAGAGCCCAGAGATTGCTGGGGGCTTCTGGAGCAGTCACGGAAGTAGTTATGTAAATGTTTTAATACTAGTGGATATACAGGGTGACAAAACGTCTCTGAAACTAGCTTTGCTATCTTGATCGCTTCCTCCCTCGTTTCGAGCATCGACTTATTGGTGTCAGTGTGCGAAAAATTTTAAGTGCGGCAGAAATTCTCATGACTCCATCTTTGACCTTGAAACCGGTGAGATCCAAGTGCCAAGCCACCGAGCTTTCGAACGTGCCGGTCTGCACTCAATGCGACACTATGACGCTGCAATAGATGTACCGGGCATCCGAGCACTTGGAATACGTGCAGCTCGCACGGAGTCATCTCGTCATACTGCTCCTGCAGTACGTAGAACATCAGCACGTTGTTGTACACGTGCTCGTCCGGGTCGCAGGTGCTGGAGAACGGCGTGTCCACCAAGTCCAGCGAGAACTGTTCGCATGTGTCCTTCACACGCCGCGTAAAAGAAGAACAGCAAAAAGTCATCGACGCGAGTGAAAAGGTGATGACAGAAGCTGCCTCGTGATGCATCATCGCTGGCTGCTTTAATGGGTTCTACGCTCGAGCGACGCAGTCAGTACAAGTAATGAGTTCGGCATCGCGACCCATCACGAGAGCTGGGAGGCGGGTGCAATTTCTAGGAGGCAAGCTCGCCTCGGAGGCAGGCGAGAAACGTCGACAGAGCTTCTCGCCTGCCGCCAGCAGTCATCGCCACCGCTGCTCGCCGCCGCCCGCCGCTGCTCACCCCGGTCTGGTTGTCCAGGATGTTGATGCTGCTGCTGGTCACCACTATTGTGCAGCGCAGAATGGACAGCTCACTTCGACCGAGCCGCTCGAGGCCATGCAACCTTTTGAGCGCCTTCTCGGGGGCCACCTTTATGTCTAGAACAATACATCTAGACACCGGTTAGACACTTGTCTTGCCATTCACGCTTGACTCGCTACTTTAGTACGCTCGGAAAATGGAAAAGCATTAGCAAAATGGCTGGCGCGCATCGGCTAAGAATGGCTTGCATCGCGGCTGTATGACTGAAGATCGCTTCCACCTATCTGCATACAAGCTCTCCTCCAATCAGCACGTGGCACTCGGGCGGAGGCTACGTAATGCCAGTCCTCCACGACTTACCCACGAAGCGTTGCATTAGCTTCATGCGACGGCTGCGTTCTAGTGCGACAATAGCTCTTGCATCTAGCGTTAAAGATCTTCGACAATTCAGTGACTTATGAAATGTATGTATCTCCGTCAGTAACTCCACAAAGTCATAAAGACCACGTGGGTGTTACGCAGGAGAGTTTTGTATAGCGAACTCACAGCCTAAGCGGCTTTCGGTACGCATTCGGTAGCCAACAGACTTCGTCTCACGCATCAAAGAGAAAGTGGGAAGCATAGCAGAGTTAGGAGAGCAGTTAAGGTAGTGAGTAGCATAGAAGTAGCAGTTCAGGACCGCTGAAAAAGATGTGCCATAGTCGGCAGTTGGAGAGTAGATGTCGTTGCGTAAGAATTGTGGAAGCGAGTTCCACAGTCTAGGACCTGCAGAGCTAAAGCTTCTGTCGCCAACTGTCTTTAAGCGGAGGAATGGGACAGCTAATTTATTGTCCACACAGGACCTGAGGGCGCGAACAGGCTGAAACTGATGCAGCAGTTCAGCTAGGTACGAAGGAGCCAAGCCGTAGCGGGCCTTGTGGGTCAGCGTAAGAACTTTGCTCTGTATCCGTTGCTCAACCGGCAACCATCCTAGCTCTTTCAGCAAAGGTGACACGTGCTCAAACCGCTGGGACTTGAAGACCAGCCTTGCAGCCATACTCATAGTCCGCTGTAGTGGCATAATAGCTTTCTTTGGTAGCCCAGCCAAAAGGAAATTACAATAATCAAGCCGACACAGAACTAAAGAGCTAGTTAAATTTATTACAAGCCACTGTGGGAGACAGCTTCTAATCTTGGATATGGATCGGATGTGATGGCTAGCTGTAGAGGCAGTCTTCTGAATGAAGCTTTTGAAATTGAGGCAGCTGTCGAACACGACACCTAGATTACGAGCACGTGGTGAAGTCGCACAATAGCATCACCTATTAGAACAGCAAAGCCTTTTAATCCAGCCACACGCTTAGGGTGTCCTATGAGGAGCAGTTCGGTTTTATCGTCATTTAATTTCAGGAAGTTTTCCGACATCCAGGATCGAATATCGGCAAGGCAAGCATTCAGTTTCTCAGTTGCTGCAGCAGATTCCGACGGTTTAAATGACAATATCACGATGGTGATACTATTCCCGGCAATGCTTTAATTGGTTTAGCACAAATTGCCACTTTGCATGCCCAGCCATTGGTGGTGCCTTATTTTATTTACCAAGACCTTTGCTAGTAAAGTTTACATAAGCAACGTCCAGTGAAAATTAAGTATGTCCACAACTTCTCAAGCTATGCTAGCATTGCGACTTTTTCAAAAGGGTAAACCAAGTAAGCAGCAAACAATTAATTGAATAACTCCAACGGTCACTTCTTTTGGTTAGAGTGTCAAAACATGCCATAGGAGATTTAGATCAAACCTCGTGCCAATATTCTGAATACAGTTCGTGCGGAGGGAGAACTATGGCCTCAAAGTCAACACTTTTTCAGTTTCATGGCCAAGAATAAAGAATGCAATAGCAATTTGAATTAATTGACATGATATTATTGGAGCATAAAAAGTTAGCACGTTAAGAGTACACTCCAGATCATTGATATTTGATAAAATTAAGTTGACGGGCCAGGAGACTTGCACATTATTCAATTAGTCCGGAGTGCGAGTTGATCATGTCCACCAACAACCAAATTTTTGTCTCGAAGGCCGAACCCCTTGACTTAATTATTGCGTGAGGAAAAATCTGTCTGTTGGGCTTCGTATGCAAATAAGCTGTTAAGTTTTTAAGACTTTTTCATGCACTAAGCTAGCTCTTAATATGTAAGACTTTTTTATGCACTAAGCTCCACAATCCCAGGAGCTGAAATACTTGCCATCGGTGATTATACTAAGGAATATTAGCCTATTCTTTACCTCGTTTATGACAGTCGTGGTATATGCTCACAAGTTTACCTTTTGCTGGAAATGATTCCGCATTTAGGTGAATGCTACGATACAAGTAGAGTGACCAGCATAGCAGGATCACAATAGATGAGCACGCTAGCGCTGCCCAATTAGGTGCAATGTGCTCCTGCTTCCAAAATCGTCAGGCAATTAGCATAACTGCGGCCCACTGATTGGTATTCTTTTAAATTGTTCTCATAGAAATATGAATGCAAATATGTATGCAAATATTGTGCTTCTCATAAATCTGTGTGCCTTGCCTACCTCACAATTTGTCTCAGTTTAGCCGAAGTTAGCCTTGGTTGGGCGTGATAATCGCTGGGTATTGCATGAGCACAACAACATGAAAAATCCTTTGAGTTAAGAGTGGACCCTGCCTGGGCATCAATACCGGAAGCGGATATGCCTGACTAGCATGATTATTCGTTGAGCCGTTAAAAAATAGTCCGACGTAAGCTAAATTGTGATCTTTTACGCGTTGAGTTTTAAGATCCAAATGCTCTCTCGGACCGGAAAGAGGAAGCATCTTTGCATCAATTGCTCTTGCAGCCCACGGGCTAGTGGCAATTAGTCGCCAAACTAGGTAAATAAATGCACGATGAAGCAGGTTTTTCAAAATACTTTTTAATGTAACGCAGTTAATATAGCCATGTACTTGTGCCATGCTATTATATACAAGCTCAACGAGGTGGTGAATGACATTAATCCTATGTGCTGTTCTTTAATGATTCGCTTGGACCAGGCCTCACTATTATTGGTACAGAAAACAATACTAGCTGATTTAACAGCCTCTTTTTTATAGCGACAGAAGAGCCTTTACGGCTATCACCACCGCTTGCAGTGGCGATAAAGGATTGCCCACCGCAGGATTCGAACCCGCGATCTCGGGGCCGAAGTCGGGAAAAGCAACTGTTTTACCTAGTGAGCCATTACGGCTAGCCAGTTGAAAAAAAAAGATTAGCTTTGAATCATAAATCAATCTTGCTTAAACTGTCGAGCGGCCCATGCATTTACTAAATAAAAATAATGATCATAATAATGACATTTGTATTGCGAGTTAAGAGAACTAAGTTTATTTTCATGCACTGTATATGTGCAGTAAGGGAAGCGTCAGTTGATTAAGGGTAGACACTGTGTCAGCCCGCATAAGCACACAAAGACAAATTCCAACGGACATAGAAAATGCCGCTTGGAAAGTGTACGTTTTTATCTTCTTTTAAAATTTCATCAAATCAGGGGATATCATGATGACAATTGGAAGTGAAGTCCTGACTTTAGGAGCCTACGAACGAGAGACATGGTCTCCAGAGGATTTGAAGTTTTTTGGAGGCACAGCTAGACGTCTTGAGTCAGAAGAGCGGGTGATGCCATGCCTAGCGTGACTGCGAATAAGTTCTGATAGGTAGACTAGAGATAGAGAAATAATGGACCTAAAAATTGGTGACGAAATTTTGCATTCGATGCGCTGCTTGATGGGGAGCTAGCCAGTACACTTCTGTGAGAGTTGGTGTATCATGGCAATTGCGACATTCGTGACAAACAAGCCTATATTGAGGTTAATGCGCGAACTGAAAAAGTGCCTTGCCGTACAGGTCGAAAGACCAGAGAATATTGAGCTGCAGAAATCGAGGCTGGGTCTCGCAAATATGGACCAACTTGGACGTGGCTTTTTTGTGATGAACGCGGCGGCAAGTGACTACGCAACAAGTGAGAGAACTTCTACAGCAAACCTCCAGTGAACAGAGAGACAATTGCACGTCGTCCTAGCATCAGCACCAACAGCCAAGCTAAAAGCTTTCAGGTATGCATGGGTAGTTTCTCTAAATCGAGGTTCGAGAACCGAGTTCACCGTATCAGGCGCCCTAGTTGGCACCCGCACCTGGTCTGTCGGTCTGTGTCTGGTGGCGCAGCGCAGCTCTCACCTTCATCGGCTTCGACCATCCACGAGACGAGATGATCGACCACGTAGCCGCCGCGGTAGCCCTGCCGGTCATCATCTACAGAACACAGAACTGGTACGTTGATGAATCGCGCTCGGCGGCCCAGCGTCAGTTCACCGAGAGTTTGCGAAAGCTTGAGCTCCTGGAAACATCGTGCGGATAGGTAAACTCTCACTAGGGATGAGATCCCTTTTCGTGACACTGGCCTCGAGTCGTGGACTCGAGGCCCACGGCATATATGAAGCACCTGAATAGAGACGAAGTTCTCTTAGGGCGCTCTGCAAAGGAATTATATTTTGTTTTTATTTGTACGCATGCGAAAATGCAAACGAACCGGATGATTGGCTAGAATTTTTTTCAGCTGACTTTGTAGTTGTTTGTTAGAATCTTTCTTACAAATAATCAATTAATTTAGAGGAAAACGTATGGATGTCAGGTGCTCAGTATACATTGCTTTACGCTAATTTCAGAATGTGCACAAATTCTTTTCTTAAGAAACGTTTCTCTGCAAGTGGTCTAATACGGTGGGGTGCTGGGGCACGAGCCTCCGTGCTTCCGTTCGGAGAACAAATGTAGGTAAAGTTAACATTTGCAGCAGTCCCCGAGGGTTATGGACCCTAAACGCCCAAATTACCAACCTATCGACGCGTCTTACCTACACGCGTTTCTGCCCGCTCCTCCGCTCAAACTGCACCAACTGTCAGCGACAGCTTGCAGTGGCTATGATTTCTATTGCGAAACTTCCGGAGTTTCTTGAACTAATATTGCCATGGAAGCAGAAAAAATCAACTACATTCTGAGCTTACAAAAAATGATGAGCCTCGAATGGTCTCTGGCTGGTAGCTGCTTCTTTGTCTCCTCTTTGAGATGTTCGGCGGCAGCTGCAGGCACGACGACAATATCCTTATCGCCTCTTCGCGAAGTAAGACAGCCACTAAAATGCTTACATGTGAGTAGTCGCTGTAACTTGCGGCGACTGTTTAAACATGATTAAGCTTCACCGCAGTTTAAAGCCTGCGGTCAGACATTATGCCTCCTCCGGAGGAAATCTTCTAGTCGCTGAATATCTAGAAAACTGTGCCACTGCAACACGGAAATACAAAGTAAACGTATGCCGTCTACGCATGGGCCACTTACTGCCATGCTTGCCATACTGTCATCTTGGCTCAGTTCCGGTTAAGCTGCTACTGCTAGTCTACTGCACGCTTTGTTGCTCTCGTTCTCGTTACCAGTTTCTATTTTTTTGACCTCTTCAAGGACCACCGTATCATGCAGGATTTGGATATTTAGTCTAAATTAGAAATTCGTCCTAAATTAAGATTGGTTCGAGTGAAGCACAGCAGCAACTCCTTTTTCATTTATTCTATTAGAAAAAAAATTGCTGCTCCAGCCTCGGTGATTTCTTCGGGCATGTTTAAGCGCATGGCTATTTATTTTGGTGAAAAAAGTGTCAGCTTCTTTTAGTGGTGCATTTTTAGCATTAACAAGATTCTCAAGAATTGATAGTCGACAATACTGCATCCGACTGCAAGGTCAATTTTCTTTCATGGAATATGTCGCTTCGGTTACTCAGGTCCGTCTTGTTCTGAGTTTCGTATCAATTCCGAAGCAAGACTGTCAATAACGCGATCCCTGTCTTACGCCAAACGCGTCACCAAGCTTGTCGTCTGACGACCCGGTGAGTAACGCGCGGGTGGCAAGCTTGTGCTTACCTGTTACAGGCGCCTCGCGCACCGAATCCGTGTAAAATACGTCATCTTCACTGGAGGGTAAGTTCCGGCCCCTGAAAGTAATATGTTCGTGCTTAGAGTCTCAAGAGAAACTAATGCCATGCATCTGGAAAGTTTATGTCTCTCTCTATGTAACGCCGCCTAATTGCAGTCAACCCAGCGGCGATATGCCTACCAGAGATGTAAAGAAGCAATTCTCAAAGTCGCACATCAGCGACTGTCATTTTCAAATCATTTGACCACGTTGGGATACTTATTGGATAAGACTGCCTCATATGGCTCACTTTTCGAGCAGCTGCTGAGCGAATCGCCTTGTTTCTTCGGGATAATTGGTCAAGGACGGTCGACGGCTCAGAGGTATGAAAAAATGGCGATCCTGGCCGGTCTAAATATGTTCATACACTTGGCGTTTCCAGAAAAACGCATAAATAAGAAGTACTTTAATGTCATGCATCTCATCCAAAGACTAAACAAATCCAAAAGAACCAAGTCAATCTTAAGGTTGAGAGTTTTCTAAGCAGCACTTATAGTCTTTCTAAGCGGCTTTCGGGGCGCAAGCGGTAGCCAACAGATTTTCTTCTAACTCGGCGAAGAGAAAGCGAGAGTCAGTGCTGAGTCAGCCGGGCCGTCGTGAAAGTGAATGGCGTGCAAGTAGCAGCTCAGAACGGCTGGAAAGGATTGCCGCAGTCCGCCACAAGCGAGAAGTTGCAATTGCTTAAGAATAAAGGAATTATTCTACCTGCTTCGCAAACGCTTCTGTTAATAATAATATTAATAATAATAATGTACTTGATAAAGCGCTCTCAGTGAACTCAATCTCTTTCTAGGCACTTTACATTTGCTGCAAAGGGAACGCGATTGAACGGTGAGTAATATCATGCTCGATAAACAACATGAATAACATGGCGAAGGGTGACATGCACAGGATCAGCATGCAAGTGTGTTTTGTGGCAGCATGCACAGTGTCAACATGCATAAGCGCATGAAGGAAGAATCGCCGGGATCCATTAAATGCTGTCCTAAATCGGTGTGTTTTGAAGTTCTTTTTAAATTTGGTCAAGTCGGGGATGTTCTGACGCAAGTCGGGAGTGAGTTCCAGGCCTTCGGAGCAAACAAACTAAATGCACGGTCTCCAAAAGATTTGAGTTTTGTACGGGGTATTGGTAAACTGTTAGATTCCGAAAAGCGGGTGGTACGATGCTTGGCCTGGTGGGGGAGTAGATCTGAGAGATAGGCTGGAGCCAAAGAATTAAGTGACCTAAAAGTGAGCGGCAAAACCTTAAAGTCAATTCGTTGCTTAACTGGGAGCCAGCGCAGGTGGGCGAGAAGTGGTGTGATGTGGCAACTGCGATGCTCACGACAGACAAGCCTAGCTGCAGAGCTTTGCACCAGCTCTAATCGCCTGATTGCAAATGCCGGTAGGCCAGCAACCAGTGAGTTACATAAGTCAAGACGGGATGTCAAAAATGCATGAACCAACTTAGACGTGGTATCCTTATCTAAACAAGCCCAAATTTTAGCAACGTTATGTATCTGAAAGTAGGAAGACTTGATTTTGGAGCTGATGTGGTCGTTTAACGAGAGGTCGCTTTGGAACATGGCACCTAGATTTCGAGCTGATTCGGCATGAGATATGCTGGCACAGCCCATTTTGAGCGTCAGCCTTTCCAATTTCTGATTCGCACTGGTTTGCCCATAACTAGTAAGTTAGTTATGTTGCAGCAAATTATTTAAGATAAGAAACGGAACAGCTAAATAAATGTCCGTAGTGGACCAGAAAGCACGAGTAGGCTGAAAATGTTCTATCTATAAGTAGTCCATCTATGCTTGAAAGAGCCAAGCTACGGCGGCCGTGATGGATCGCAACACAAATGTTGCTCAGTATCTGCTCCTCTACCTACTCTACCTACCTAGCTCTGCTCCTCTGCTCCTCTATCTGCTTCTCTACCTAGCTCCGCTTCAGCAACGGAGACACATAGTCATAGAACCTCTTGGATTTGTCGACCAACCTATCCGGCATATTCATCGTGTTGAAAGTAACCTTCAAAGACTATTCCGAGAAGACTATACCGAAAGAATCTCTCTCTCTCTCTTCCTTACTCTCTCCCTCTTTCCGTCTGTCTTCTCTCTATTTGTTTCTCTCTCCATCTCTCTCCTCTCTCTCTCTCTCTTTCTCTTTCTCTTTCTCTTTCTCTCTCTCTCTCTCTCTCTCTCTCTCTCTCTCTCTCTCTCTCTCTCTCTCTCTCTCTCTCTCGTATCTTCCCTCTCCATCTCTCCATCTCTCTGCTCACTCTTGCTCTCTCTCTCTCTCTCTCTTTCTCTCTCTCTCCTAATCTCTCTATCTCTCTCCGTCTCTCTCTCATCTCTCTTTCTCTCCATTTCTCTCTCTCTCTCTCTCTCTCTCTCTCTCTCTCTCTCTCTCTCCCAGGAAGATTGCTTTGACTGGCTGCTCCTGGAACAGCTGCCCGCTGCTGCTGAATAAAATGACCGGATAAAGTGGCCTGCGAGTCAATCAACGGCGTCATCTTTCCACAGATCGCAAGATTAATGGTTAACGTGTAAAATGCTAAGCTGTCAATCTTTGCTGCCGGTGAATATTAGAACTGATCGAGGAGCAGGATACTTTCCTCTCTGCTTTAAAACTAGCCAACGTGGTAACAGTTTGTCGCCCACTTCCTTGCTGTCAAACTGTGGCCTGCATAGTGAATAATCTCTCTTATGACAGTGCACAAACGAGCATATCTTGTTATTGGAATAGCCATTGCTCTTTGCCAGAATAGAAGGCTTCGTAGCAGCAATGGATAGCAAGGGGCATATTAGATCCTCGGCTCGCCCTTGACTTGACTACTGTGACTTATTTAATGGTGGGATGCTTAACAAAACTCGCTCATGCCTCTACTTTTAGTCTAGAATAATGCGGCCATCAGTATTGTTTTTAAATAAAACCATGCTTTTATAAACTAGTATCGGCGCAGATTGTGTACAGACTTTGTTTGGTCTGTCCATCTGTCTATCCGTCTGCCCCACCTTACGTCCGCTGTGCTTCAGAGGCCCAGACTTGCTAATGGAGCTCGTCAATATTGACGTGCGTAGCATTCTTTTAGATTTCCGTTCTCTCAGCAGACGTCTCCGCCACTGGCTGTAGTCTCGTCCAAGCTAGTGGTATGCTTATCAATGATTAGACGCTCTTGAACCACGGTGCCAATAATAGCAGACATTTACAAAGAGCACGACAAGTCCGCAATCATTACTAAAGTTCCACTTTTCGCACTTCTTTTAGCACTAGCCAAATACCATGTGAAAACACGTGAATGCACGAATGTGAATGCACGAACAACTCCAACCTTGCCCTTTTAGGCGGGACTCTGGATGAGTGAGTTGGCTCAGCCGACGCACCCTCCCTAATGACTGTAAATTTTGCAGTTCTGTCGTAACGTAGCAAGATATCGCCGCAGCAGCCGGCCATAGTCGAGCATAGGCTCTTTGAGCGTCCGGGCTTCTCCATGGTCTCTCACACTCTTGACTTCTCTCACGCTCCCTCTTCAATCTTCTTCTTCTGCAGCTGCTGCTGAGCTTGAGCCGAGAATCTCGCGCTCGCAGAGTTCCTGCAGCGCGACGCATGCGTGACTGATTTCTCTGCCGATTTCTTGTCTCGCTGTTGACTGTGGTAGTCACGCGTGGACACGGCATTCTGCGCGCTTTGCACTCTCGTTTGGTCCGGATCCATTACTATCACAGTTTGATAATTTCTCATGTTTGGTCTTTTTCGAATGAAATCCAGTTTTCAGCTACGAAATGCGTGTTCCCACTTCTCAGCTTTTAAGCAGCGCAGGCTTTTCTTTCCAGCGTTCAATGCCATGGCTTGGGAACCATAGAACTGAGTGAGTCCGTTTGAATATTTGTACGAAACGTGCCTATATTCAATGTCATATTTTGTAGTATGATATTTTTCAGTATTTTTCCGTAGTCAGGGAAGATTCCAGCATGCTCCTTATTTAAAAATAATCACTCCTCGTGGACATTCCAGCACTGCAATCGGGAAAGTTTAATATGCTTTTTACTGTTATACTTAAAACGTGACGGACAAAAAATATTGCAGACAAATCTTCCAAAAGATCAAACGTACTTAAATGGATCGGTACATAGGTCAATGCGTCCGAAAAGGTCTTTAAGAATTTGCATGATCATGACATAGACCTTCACAATATAACGACCTTCAAAGGGATTTAGAAGGGGCTGCACACATATGGAGTATATTTAAAGAACTTGGCAATGTTTAAGGAGACGACGAAAACTAAAAGGAAAGAGGTGGTGCGGATGAAAAGGGTTGCGACCTGCATTTTCACTCTACTTTTGACTTACATTTTTACTTTTTGGCTTGCAGCTAGCAGCCAACATTCCAGGCTGTAGTGAAATATTTTAGAACGGAAATGCTGGGGGTGCTGCATTGGCCCTGTTGCACCACCTAATGCAGTTCATACGCATAGAAAGTCTAGAACTCGCTTTCGGCTTCTGAAACCTCCTTAGCCGACTTAGCATCATGTAAGCTTTAGCCAACTATGCGTCTGCTCTGCCGAACGTTTCCTAAACGCCAGCTAACTTGTCTTTTTTTCATGTCCTGTGCTTTCTTTTAACTCTCGGTTGCGGTTTCTCTCGTACCAAGTTTTAAAGCACCTGGATAGAGATTCGGTTTCTATATGGTGCTGCTTCTTAAAAACTTAGTATCAATATTATCTTTGCACGCAGTAAAAGAAAACCAATTCACTTGATGCACGCAGTTGAATTCAAATATTAAACCGAACGACGATCGAACTGCAGTCGTTCTTCTCGCTCCACGGGTGCTAGCCTCTAAGTCGCATTCGAGACGATTCCTTCTTTTCATCAGCGGTCAGATAGGGCCACCAGCATTGTCAGCCCGTTACGGTCTCCACTAGTCTGCTAACGTCAAAGTCGCAATGCATGAACTTCAAAGGGTCAATAGCGCTGTCGTTAGCTGGCGGCGCAGAAGAGAAAGAGCGACAGCGCCACCTGCAGCCGAGACCTGCTTATTTTGCTGGGGGGGACGCTTGACCTATCAATCTCTGCGTTCGCCATTTTAGACGTCTCTCTCGTCGAGCTGCCATTTATATTTGCAGTGACAGAACATGACTCAGGAGACTGTGAGCACTGGGCGGAGGCCCTACGATGGATCGGACTGCCTAAGCAGCAACAAGCTCTCGAGCGGTGTAGGGGCGAACAATGGCTCTCGGCCGATGACTCAGCAGTCCTGCGAAAATCCACACATAAGGTTTCTGTGAGGACATCTATCCACGACAAACTGACGCCAGCTGTCGGGCGGGTTTGGAGCGAGCACGGATCGATGGTGCGTGCGGAAACAATGCACGCATGAATTACAAGGGCTGCCGGAGGAGAACGGAGAGGAGGAGAGAAGAGGAGGTAGATGGCGATCGGCTCACTCGACTCTGGCAGCCGTCTAGAGTTCGTAGACTGGGCTTGGCCAGCGTGGTTTCTGATTACACAGTGCTTGGTGTTGGAGCCAGGAAAAATGCTACCCGAACTCGCTACCCAGCCCGACGGCACAGGTCGTGCGGAGGGCTGTCACACACACGCGCGTACGAAGCCAATGTCATTTGAGAGGCTTATCTTTGTTTCGCTCTAAATTATTCGATGCTAACATATCGCACAAGTTGAAATAGCGTTTATTGGCTCATTGATTCAGTAGCCTTGTTAGGCTGCACTGCACTCTCTAAGAATGTTTTGTTTGATGTTGGCTTCACGACCACGATAATATACAAATAGCCAGCATCAAAAACTGTATGTGCAAGTATTTTAAAGGTGCTATAGGCCAGATGAGATATTGGTTCAAATAAAGCTAGATTGAACACAATTATTCTCCAAAAGCTGAAAAGCACAATTTCGCAAGGTCAGCAGGCCTCTGTACATATTTCTAAACTGAACTACCTGTTTAGATACCCAAACGTGTAACCCCCACATACAATAATTAACCCCCTCTGGAAACTGAGGTTGAACGAAGGTGTTGAAGGCGTGCTGCTCTTAAAGCCTTACCAGAATTAATTAAAAAGTAAAAGTGATTGCTCCCTTCCTCTGAAGGAACACCTTAGATCCGAGCGCAGAAGGTACGTCGCCAATAGGCCTCTAGATGCGCTTTGCAAGCAACTTCTACGTTCGATAAATTGCTTGGTGGAATTTCATTTGAACTTACTGTTTACTATGCTTATGTCCTTCAGCGACACGGTATGGTTTTTAGCCGTACGACGTCTCCGTTTAGCAGCCATTCGTAGCAAATCTAAAAAGCTCAATTTCTAGCAGCTCCTTACGTGCAATCCGTTGGCACACACCCAAGCGAAGTACTTGTAAAAACTAGAGCTCCGAAGGTGCGTCACACACGAAAGGCCTTTTCAGCATCATCCTTGACCAAGTGGTTCCCTCGAGAGACGGGCCACGAGACTTTTCGTCAACTGTAAACTAGCCGGCAGGCCTCACGAGCCTCAATCGCGAAAAACTCTGTAGCCTCAAAAAATGGTATGTTATTTTCTGAACGCAGACTACTATTCGCTACAGAGAAGAGCGCTGTAAAGTTTTCTCTTCTTCTTCGGCAATCCAAAAAGGAACTGTTAAAACCCATTACTTAGCCTGCACCGAAAGAATGCTGGCGTGAGACCATGTTCAAAAGCCATCTAAGAAGAAAAAGATACTGGTACAATCATCTGCGGAGCCTGAATCTGTAGCCCGAAGGCTGCCTGTCTAGAAGGCTTGCGTAACTCATCGACAGATGGGTCGCCTCACGGTGGCGCACCAGCCCTCGAGATGGGAGCGCCAATGGGGCGCCGCCCATTAAGGCTGAGAGACGCCCCTTTAAAAGAATTTGCTACCTTCCACTATGGAAGAGCGGAAGGCTCCTCGAAGAGGACGAGCCGCCCAGATGCCTCTGTAGACCCTCCCTCGAACAAGAGTTCACGTCCCAGTTTGAGGGGCCTGCAGTTGCAAGGTGAAGGCCTGCCACTGAGCAAAGCCACTTCCGAACTGTCTAGTAAGAATAGCGTGCTCGTCCTCCTCCTCCTCCTCAACTCGACAAGTAATACACTCGGCTTGAAACATGAACGATATCCCACATGGCAGTTGAAGGTAGTTCGTCGAATGCTTGCCTCACTAGCCCACTCTATTCATCCTCTTCTCAGAAAAACTCGTAATAATGATCATAATAAAATTGCACTTGATAAAGCACCCTCAGTGAACTCAATCTCTTTCTAGGGGCTATAAACTGGTTGCAAAGGAAACATGATTGAATGGTGACTGGTATCATGCTTGATAAACAACATGAATAACACGGTTAGCGGCGACATGTACGGGGTCAGCGTGCAAGTGGCAGCATGCACAGTGTCTGCACGCATAAGCACGTGAAAGACGAATCACAAGGACCCACTAAATGCTGTCATAAATAGATGCGTTTTTAGTTTCTTTTTAAAGAGATGTCGTGACGCAAGTCGGGAGTGAGTTCCAGGCTTTGGGAGCATACAAACTAAATGCATGGTCTCCAAAGGATTTGCGGTTTGTGCAAGGTATAGGTAAACAGTTAGATGCTCGGTTAAATGGTAGATTCTTCGCTATAAACACTGAAGATCTGTAATCCATTACGTTGATACCTGCATGCCGCCGGTGAGCCACCCGACAAGCCGCTCGCTAAAACACCACTGAGTCTGGAAACCGCTCTCTGGAAATCCGTAAGCCACCCCATAAGCGTTACCTGTGCTCCGAAGGTGACAGTGGGGTATTAATGACAATCGAGGGGCTTGCTTTTAATTTGGTTGGAGCAACCCAGCCCCACTGCTTTAGCTATACTTACTTGGGTTGGCTTTAGCCTCCTCCCAGCTCGCCCCCTTTACACCGACCATGCCTTGTTGCATCGCTTCTCACATACCTGCACCGGCTTACCTCAAAAAAAACCTATTGCCTTCAATCCCTACCATTCGCTTTGAGGTCACTTCAGTCTCTTGCTCCAATCTACCTGTAGTAGCCACCACCTAATCAGGGTTCACATCGTGCCACCAGCTCTTCTGACTCCTCAATTCGTTCTGCTTTGAACCAGCCTCAAATCCTTCGGTGCCTTCAGTTGGTACGGCTCCAAAGCACGGGACTTACAAGCCGACTGACGTGACGCAATCCCCAGGCTCAATGACATTTGAAAAGAAGCTAAACCACCCATTCAACACAGCATTTGCTTGTTCCGTGCGAATGCGCTTTTGTGTGCTTGTGCGTGCTGACACAGAGCACGCTGTCACTGACGAGTGCCTACAAGGAGATTCAGTTTTTTTCAAGGTACTATGCAAGTGTCTTATTGCTATCGTTACTGTTATTGCCCTTTAGAGTATGCCTGAAAGCCGAGCTCACTCGGTCGGGTCTTAGGCTAGAGAAAAGTGAATACTCGCTCTGGCTTAAGAACAGGTGTCCGGTTAGGAGCCAATTTTGTCTATGGCATCTACCACATAAGATCGTGCACATTTTACTAAGCGGTTGTGTGTCTTCATTGTATACATGATACTCTAAGCCTAGGGCGTCTACTTTATTTACTAGTAGGTCAAAAAGACTGCACACCATGAGCAAGGTTTGTCTGTCAGTGGCCTCCGATTACGTAATTGGGTACAACAGAGTTTAGTTAGATGTACGGCGAATGACTCGTCTCCCTATGATCAAGCCTTAGTAAGCACGCACATGGCAATATGCTGCTTCTTCAAGGCACTTACAAAATCCGTGCTCTTCAAACAAGAAGCAAGCGTTTGGCCAATGAACCGGTGCTGGATTACGATGACGCTCAATAACGACATCAAACGAGTCGGACGGCAGCGCGATTCGATATCCTTAACGGTCGCATCCTCATTACACGGTACGAATGGCGCCACCGTGCGATGCTAAACGTCTCCAGCCCGAAGTCACTCTTTCCATCGCAGCGCCGATCGCCGCTGACATGTAGGTACCGAAGAGAGGCGCTGCTCATAAGTAGAAACTGCGTGGGACTTACCGGAAGTCCTGCAGCACTCCTTGAGGAGACGAGGGTACCCTGGTCCAGCCAGGCATTTAAAGTTGTCTCGCACAAAGAACGGTCGTCCTCTAGTGGCCGCCGGCAGCACGAGTCAGCGTCGCCTCTGTGCAGACGGTCCACGAACGCCGCCACTGAGGGTCTGGCTGAAAAGCAAGAGAGATCGTGAAGCTCGGCGTTCGCTCGTGCACTCTGCTCCTCCCACGGAGGTCCGGATGGACAACAATGGAGAGCGCCCAAAGGCACTATTTGCAGAGACTCGAGAGCTCGAGATACCGTAGTGCGTCACTGTGCTCACACTTGCACATCAGCTCGCCGCCAGATAGCGCTGTAGGAGGAGCTTACTCCTACCTAGCCAGCGGCGAGGCATGTCGGCAACGGACCGCGTACGTAGAGACACATCTCTCGGGTACTTCGAGACCTTCAATGGCCACCGAGTCCAAACGTGGTCTTCTTCGTACATTTCCTTTTGTCAGCTACTTTCTGTGCCATGGCCAGATGACTAAAGCGCTGCTGTCAATAAACTTCCAGGTTTTTTTCTACAATACAATTTTTTCTACAATTTTCTACAATGTTAGCTTTCATAGGTAACTTTGGGATCGAATTTCTATTGGCCATATAAGCAGCATGAATATCTGGACGCTTACTTGCTTTTAGCTCAGCACGTATGCCGTCAATTGATGGCCCCAATTTCTAAGGAGTCCTGGAGTGGTCATTGACTGCCCTATTCACCTCGTGGATCGTGCTTCTGGAAATGGTTATTACGGTGCTATGGCAGATCTAAGCTCTCATAAGACCACCTGCAAGCCTACTGTGACTCAGCTACTAAGCCATTGGCTGCATGTTTTCGATGCAAGGTAGATCTGTCTACGCGAAACCTCAGATGGGGACACGCTGTCAGCAGAACAGGCTCACGAGTCTTTAGCTCGCTGCCTTTATCACTTGGCACTTTTAGCATCAATTTAATAACCCGATTATTCGGCATAATTTTCCTTAGAAGTAATCCTCTGAAACACCAAAATTTGCAAAAGCTTGTAATCCAGATAGAATAAATAGGTGGAGATTAATTACTGATATGGGAACAGGTGGGTAAAAGACTTTACAGTCAGACGCGTGCTCCGTGAGCGACGAAGAGCCATGTCACACCACTTCGCATCGACCTGCACCGGCTCCCAATCAAGCAACGTATCGATTCCAAGGTTTTGACACCACTCGCCTTTACGTCTCTTTATTATCTTACTCCGGCATGCCTATCAGAGCTATTTTCCAATCAGGCTAAGCGTCGTACCACCCGCTCTTCTGACTCATTTCGTTTGCGTATGCCTAGAGCCAGCCTCAAATCCTTTGCAGACCTTGCATTAAGTTTGATTGCTACCAAAGCCTGGAACTTTTCCTGGCTGAAATCACGACACCCCATTGACTTGAAGATATTTAAAAAATAATCTAAAAACGTACTTTTCGTCGCAGCATGTGCTCGCACCTTGTGTGTTGTCCTTTGTGTGTTTATGAGAGCTGACATTGTACTTGTTGCTTTTAGATAATCGATTGCTTTTAGATAATTGATGTCCTTCTTTCCAGCTTACTTAAAAGAAAGCCTCGAAAGAAATTAATTTCTGTTAAGCTGCTGTAAAAAATAGCACTTTACTATTTTTAGTATTATTAACATTATTAATATTATTCCTACAGTGAGACTCGAAGCTCGGGAAACAATTAAGCTGAATTGCTTGTCGCCTACTCCGTTGCCTGCCTGAGATCGTGGTAGTATTTTATAAACATGCGCCCGGTCTCGCTGCCATACGAGGTATCAGCTTCAGACATAATTTTTCAGATGGGCAGTCCCAGTTAATGGCAAGCAACGCCGTTGAGCCTCGTTAGTACCGTTTGGTGCTTGTGAGATCTCGAGCCAGTCGCTGAGGGAATGCCGCTTGCTATGAAATTACGTGTAGGCCTGGCACACCTTGAATAGATAAATTAATATTAGCTGATTTAACAGCTTCTTTTACGTAGAAGCGAAAGAGCCTTAACGGCTATCATTACGGATTGCATTTGGCAATAACGTATCGCCTACAGCAGGATTCAAACCCACGATCTCGGCCGTTGAAGAGCGAGCACCTCACTTCCTAGGCTATCACGGCCCTTTCTGGCACCCTCTGCTCGATGATTGGCTTGGATAACTGTTCTCATGCTAGAGGCAATCGTATACCTTTAAATAAGGCGTACTTAATTGATCTTTTTCGGACGAGTAGAAGGCACGCAAATCTTGCTGTTTGTCACCCAAGTCCTCAGGACAGCAACAAAAGTCTATTTTGGGTATCAAGCAAAAAACAGTATTTCAGTTGCAAGCAACCAACAAACTAACGAATCGCCCACTGTTCCACTGTTTCACGACAAAGAAGCATTTGGCTGGAGTGCGTACGAGGCGTCTCTGGCTCGTACGTCCATAACCTCTATGATCTACCATTCAATTAGATAAGGACAAACGGTGTCCACATCTAGTCTGTGAATTCGCCGGAACACCTGGGACGCTGGTTGTTTACCGCTTGCCAGTCAAATCAACGAGTCAGCTTAATTAATCTGTCTCTTGCCTTCTAATGTACATTTCCCTTCCCGGCACGCTGGTTCTGTTAATAAGGCTGACACTCTGAAGTTCTCTAGCTAAAAACTTTACCTACTTCCTGCTCGCACTGCTGCCACTGCTGTCAAGCAAGGGAGAGCCCTCAGACGCGAATAGAGGCAGCCGTTTGTGTAGAGCTCGGAGCCTCGATTCTTTAGCAATCGAGAAGTAGAATTTTAATAAATATCCAAAGAGCTCATTAAAGAACAATTCGACTACGCTCGCTATACCTCGTCTCTCCATAGCTCTTTTTAAAGTCAAATGTCTGTAGTCGCAGCTGTGAGCGTGGACATACTTGCGTGTAGCCTGTGGCTTCAAGCGGTCAAATATCGATGAGAAAGCGGGCAAGTGAAGATATCAAACGAATACCAAGTTATGTCAGCGAAAAAGAAAAATTTTGCCGTACATTCTCCTCTATTTAGTGGGAGCAATCTTTGCCAGTGGCGCTGCTTAGGGAAGATACCTGAGCCCTCAATACGATAGCTGCAGCGGGAGGCCTACACGTATGATAACAGGCTCAGTCAGAACTCAAGACCAGTCGCTGCAGATAAGATGCAAATTATCGAAGCGCAGCCAGAACCGTCCAATGGCGAACGGGGCATCGCCCTCAAAGACAATGTTGTTGCGACACTCGTTGCTGCGTGCACTTCAAAACCGTGGGAGTAACGCATCTACCGCCGGCGCGATTGCGTACCGCATGACTGGATGGAAAACCTTGATGATTAAGCAGTGGCCAAGCCAGCGTGCAGGACAGCTCTTTGGCTGACACATAATCCTCCACGGGCTTTATTGGCTTGCAGGCTTGCAGGAGCGGTATGACCAGTGCGGTGTGCGCCTGCGGCTTCTGCTGTAATTAGCGAAGCGCCTGACACTAATGCCTCAGCTGTGGCCAATAGTTAAGCCATTGAAGCAGCGAAGCGTAGGGCCACTAATGAAGGTTATATTTCGTGTCATCTGCCGCTATTAGTCGAGCTCTCATATATATCAGCGCCCACCCGCTGTGTCTCCGGGAGACTCCCACTAGAACAGCCGTCTCTGGAGACACAGTCACGCAACACCAGCGAATACGCTGGCAATAATAAGGGTGGCGCAAGCACTCAAAAGTGGAGCAGGGCCGCGTCGGCCTGCGGCGTCGATTCTGCGTGTGCCTATTACATTGCCGTCGCAGCTATTGGAAATGCACTGGCAAACTGGAGTTCAACGTCCGGCCTACGAAGATGGAGCCACTGGATCATTGCTGACATAAACAAGGGTTTGGTTGGCGGAGGAATTCATTCAAGTGCAGGCCCTCAAATTCAAGGGTTGATTGGACATGCCTGCCGTCTAACTTGCTCGTATAAAGTCGGGTAATGAGGAAACACCTGTCGTACTAACTGATTTGGATGAAGTCAGGTGATGAGAGAACACCTGCCGCACTACCTTACTTGTATGAAGTCGGGTAGTGAGAGTCGAACACCGAGTTTTGTGCCACGTTGGGTAGTGTGAGCGAAGACAGACACGTGCCTCTCTACCTTGCTTGTATTAGGTCAGATACTGAGAGCAAAAATAATAATAATAATGCACATGATAAAGCGCCCCCAGAGAACTCAAACTCTTTCTAGGTGCTTTACATTTGCTGCAGAGGGAAACGCGATTGAACGGCGAGTAAGATCATGCTCGATAAACAACACGAATAACATGGTTAGAGGTGACATGCACAGGGCCAGCATGCAAGTACGGTTAGTGGCAGGATGCACCGTGTCAGCACGCATAAGCACATCAAGGACGAATCACAGGGACCCACTAAATGCTGTCCTAAATATATATGTTGTAAGTTCTTTTTAAATTTGGTCAAGTCGGGGATGTTCTGACGCAAGGCGGGAGTGAGTTCCAGGCTTTGGGAGCATACGAACTAAATGCATGGTCTCCAAAGGATTTGAGGTTTGTGCGAGGTATTTGGTAAACTGTTGGATTCCGAAAAGCGGGTGATACGCTACTTGGCCTGGTGAGGTAGAAGATCTGAGAGATAGGCTGGAGCCAAAGAATTAAGTGACCTAAAAATGAGCGATAAAACCTTGAAGTCGATGAGCTGCATGACTGGTAGCTAGTGCAGGTCGGCAAGAAGTGGTGTAATGTGGCAACTGCTACGCTCACAACAGACAAGCCTAGCTGCAGAGCTTTGCACCAGCTGTAATCGCCTGATTGCACATGCTGGTAGGCCAGCAACCAGTGAGTTACATAAGTCAAGACAAGACGGGATGTCACAAGTGAATGCACCAACTTAAACTTGGTATCTTTTTCTAAACAAGCCCGAATTTTGGCAATGTTATGTAGCTGAAAGTAGGCAGACTTGATTGTGGAGCTAATGTGGTCGTCCGACGAGAGGTCACTTTGGAACATGACACCTAGATTTCGACCTGATTAAACCGGAGATATGCTGGCAGAGCCAATTTTGAGCGTTTGCCTTTCCAATTCCTGAATCACACTAGGTTTGCCCATAACTAGTAAGTTAGTTTTATCATCGTTTAGTTTTAGAAAATTTGCTGCCATCCATGTGCGGATGTCATCCATACATGCAGCAAGTGAGTTGGAGAGAATTCGAGGTGCTCGAAGGTTGGGAGGGATCAAAGCAAAGGTACAACTGAGTGTCATTTGCATAGAAGTGATAGAAGTGAAAGACCAGATTGTGCTTGGCAATCACATCAGAAAGAGGGAGAGTAAAAACCGTGAAAATAACCGGACCTAGCACGGAGCCCTGAGGTACTCCATATTTCAGAGATACCTCGAATGATCTTTGTCCATTCACGTCAATACTCTGGAGTCTCCCACTGAGATAGGACACAAACGCTGACCTACCTTGCACGTATTAATTCAAGTAGTGAGAGTCAAAAGATGAGTTTGATGTCGTGTTTGGCATTTAAGAACAGCCACTTTAGAAGCTCTGTTGCACTAAATCTCTCTTAAAGCCTCGGGCTTTCGTGCTTGCAGTTTCTATAATCGTAAGTTTCTTAAAATAATAACGTTCCTCTTGTAAATTGTAAATCAAGTGCCTATTCAGAGGCTTAAATATCCGGGGAAATACATGTGTGTGTCTCATTATTATTATTTCTACTGTTATTAGTGTTATTGTTAAGCCGTTTCCATGGGTTTATAGATTGGGATTGACTATGGAGTGCCAGTCAATCCCGATGGTCACTCTCGCGTTCAGGAGGTACGATAACAGTTTGCTCATCCGGCATAAACACCACTCGTTATTCCGGCTCCACGACAGCATAACCGCTGAGCACACACGGCCGGTAGCCATGCGTCGCCCAGTCGCCGGTTAGTATATGTGTGTTGTACAATGACGGACGCAATAATGCAATAATCGCGCGAGGCTGCTCGCTCGCCGGATGCCCGCGCTCCACGTAAGTGGCAATAGCAGCCGATGGAGCGGACTTGGTGTCTTGCATTCGCTCCAGGCGACCATTTGCACCAGCAGCAGCAGTCGATGTTGGACGAAGAGAACGACCGACTAGAGGAGAGTCTCTCCCATAAAGTACAAGCCCTTAAGTCGGTACGGATGGTGTGAGCAGCGATCGGCCCGTCGGTCTTACCTCGTCGGTCGTTCTACTCGTGTTGCTATAGCTGAAACGAGACGCAGCCGTGCTTTGACTGGCTATGTGCAGTGCATTGTGCGGTCTGGTTTCAAGTGGCCCTCTAGAAGCACGGTAGCACGCTGTACCGTGCAAATTCTGCGTAGTGTGTAAACGAGCCGGCTCGAGCCCTCGGCCCTTGTCATGTGTCGTATGCTCCCAAAGCTTGGAACTCACTCCCGACCTGCGTCAGAACATCTCCTGACCTGACCACATTTAAAAAGAATTTAAAAACACCTATTTAGGACAGCATTCAGTGGTTCCCTGTGATTCGTCCTTGATGTGCTTATGCGTGCTGACACTGTGCATGCTGCCACTAACCACATTTGCATGCTGACCCTGTGCATGTCACCCCTAACCATGTTACTCATTTTGTTTGTTTGTCAAGCATGATTTTACTCACCACTCAATTGCATTTCCCATTGCAGCAAATGTAAAACGCCTAGAGAGAGATTGAGTTCTCTGAGAGCGCTTTATCAAGTGCATTATCATTATTATTATTATTATTATGTGACTCACGAGGCGGCGACTATTCCTTCGGCCCCGTCGCTTGCGCCGCTTGCTGGGGCTGAGAGAAACTCCTCGAGTTTCTTTCGTGCGATTTTGCGCGCTATAGAATAGATGTTATAGATGTATCTTATATTATTAGAATATTTGATGGATTTTGCGCCCGATAGAAAGCACTTTTAAAGCGATATTTTTGCAGGCTGCCTTTGAAGTGTGGTAGCGGCCTTCCTGTCAGCATAGAGAAACTAAGGTCGACATGGCTATTATACGTAAAGCAGCAATAGAGTTCACGACCCCAGGCCTGTTGATATACGACAATGCCAGCTGCGGGTCACCCGGCTGACCAAGTCTGCCCATCCGGACCATGGTCAAAGGGCTTGCTACCCCTCCCCCTCTGATGTGTAACGCCCATCCACAGCTATCCACTGCATGTGCAGCCAATGCAGTGGATTGTGGCTGCAGCAGGCTTTTTATTTGCAGACACCATTAAAAGTGGAGGAATTCGGGCTTAAGCATTGTGGTGTTACTAGAAGCATTTCCAACCTTATTCGCAGAGCCACTGGGGTATATAACTTGTGCAGATTATCAAAGCACGGTTCATTGACTCTCATGCTCCCGAAAGCTCGCTAACCTATTACTGGGCAGTAGCAGCGAGTTGCCACTCTGAAGTTCGTTCCTAGAATGCTCGTTGTCATCGAGAAGGGTAGCTGACAAAGCAGTAATTTTAGTCTACCTGCTTGTGAGAACTTCGAGGAAAACGTTCTAGTTTCGGAAGTGCAAGCATGCCATTGCTATGCAAAACATGCCACTGCTTTCTAGGGTAAAATTCATAGCTAGGATCGCTGTCACTGGCAACAGGGGCTATCATATTGTTCGGTTATTTTATACGCACATTGAGCTGTTGGATGATTTTCCAAAGATGTGGAGAAAAGAAAGAGATTGAGTTCTCTGAGGGCGCTTTATCACGTGCATTATTATTATTGTTATTATTCGTATAAGCCTATCCTTTTGTTCCACAGACACTATAATAATAATCCTAGCTGCTTAAACAGCCTCTTTTTGTATAGCGACCGAAGAGCCTTGATGGCTATCACCGCCGCTTGCAGTGGTGATAAAGGATCGCCCACCGCAGGAATCGAACCCACGACCGAGGTCATGAAAGCAACCGCCTTACCTAGTGTGCCATCACGGCTCACCAAAAAAAAAATCCTAGCTGATTAAACAGCCTCTTTTTGTATAGCGACAGAAGAGCCTTTACGGCCATCACCACCTGTTGCAGTGGCGATAAAGGATCGCCCACCACAGGAATCGAACCCACGACCTCGGGACCAAGGTCGTGAAAGCAACCGCCTTACCTAGTGTGCCATCACGGCACTACAAACCCTTTTTCGCTGTAAAAAAAAGTGATGAGTCGGAATACTGCTTGCCCCGTCCTTTGGTGATTGTGGGATCGAATGTCATTTAAAGCGAAATTGTATCTTCTTGCTTTCTAGAGCTACGATATCCTTTTTTTGCTTTATACTGAATGCTATATCCCTCCTCTAGGTGCAGCTACTTACGACTGTATATAAATATATCCATGTGCATATTACCTGTATATGCAGCTATTTGTATTCCTGTATATGCAATATACGTATACATCTGCCTCGTGCTTTCTTCATTCTTTACCTTCTTTTCATCCTTGTGTCGTCGTCTACCTACCTGTCTCCCACTCCCTCCCTCACTGCCTCCCTCCATTCATTCTTCCCTCCCTCACTCCCTTCCTCACTCCCAACCTCCCTTCCTCCCCTCGCTTCCTTCCACCGTCCCTTTCATGCCTCCCCTTCAAGGGTCTACTTCTCTTATCTCTCTTTTTCCCCCCTTGTCCATGTTTGCTCCTTATTAATTTCATATCCTCCTCATAGCTACAGCACCTGCTTTATCATATTTGATCGTCTGCTCTTCTGTACCTCGTCACTGCGGCATCAGAGTGCTGAGCTAGGTGCTATAAGTGGCTTCTAAAGTTGTAACCACTGATCACTCTCCAGCAATATACATTTCTTTGTTATCACATGCTCGTTTCTAAGCCAAGGCCTGCCATCCTGTGTACAGACAACTGTTGATTGCCCATTACTTACAGGCTCAGGTTGTCATCTCTTGGCTGGCTTGCAAAAAATTTAAATTATAGTTTATGGGCCTGTGAAAAAATTTGGTCCTTGTACCTTACCGATCATCCTAAGATTTCTGGCTGCAGGGACAGCTAGGTTTCTCTGATCTCGTGCTAACGGCTTTTTGCATCCAGGTGTTTTAATGTCTGAGTATGGCTTTCCCTCGTGTTCCATATGCTAGGCTGCAACGAAATGTAATCGCGCATATCTACCTAGATGGATGCTTCGGTCTCGTACAAATCCTTAAAATTCCATTTGGGATAATAAGCTCTCACTCTAAGATGCCCCACGTGTTTGTCCTATCCCCAACATAAATAGTGACCGTGTCGCAGATGGACCCTTATGCTTTGTTGCCGACTGATGTAAGACTCTCAAGTGGCATATATTGTTCTCTGCATAGCCTAGTCATATGTGTTGTTCAGTCTTTTACCATTCGTGCAGTGGTTGTGTTTGTTCCAGCTGACAATTAACATCGGTGATGAAGTCAGAAGCCAGAATCGTATGCTTGGAGAAATGGTAAATAGCCTTCAGTTTTGCAGCCTCTCAATTGTTTGATGTCAAGCATAAACCTTCGCGGCTCAGCTCAGTCCCGTGGGGAGCAGTGGTATCCATCCAGTAGTGTTCAAACAAGGCCGATTTTGATTTACATCTGTTTTTAGGATGATGATTTCGACAAGTCAGGAGGATTCCTCAAGCAGACTATGAGCCGCCTCTTGCATATCTCCAAATCGGGCCACAATTACCTTATAATTTATTTGGCACTCTTTGCCGTCTTTGTTTTCTTCATGTGCTGGTTAATAATCAAGTTCAGGTGAATAGATGTAAAACGCCAACCGTGTTACTCGTGAAGCTGCACTAGCTCGTCGCTCAAACTAATTCCCAAAGCTGCCTTTGTATGGTCTGCTCCTATCTATTAAAGCAACTGCCAGTGCTGATGGCCAACCATTTTGTAACCCAAAAAAAATTCTATTCACTCAATGCAAAGCGATTTTATTACAGCAGTCAAGAACTGTGAAATTGGCTGTGGCAGAAAAATGATCCACAGTATGAGCACTTGGGTAATAAGACTTTCTGACACACCCGTCTGGGCCTCGGACTCCATATTAAAGTAAACTGGGGACTATTTGAAGTAGCATATGCAAAATAGTTAAGGTATGACGAGTATATAGAGTTGACCTTGGCTATGACGGTTGGCGCTCAGCTGTAGTTTGAGGTTGCCTGGAGCAGCAGCGGAAAAACAGTTGCTGGTTGAAAAAGTAAGGCTTGTTGGGATGGGTGAAATGGATATGCTGCTTACGTGTTATATCAAAGGGGTTTATCTTCTCTAAACAAGCTGCGGTTGTGACTGGTTGATAGCTAGGAGACTGTGAAATGCTCTTCAGGTGCAAGTGCTCTAAAGCCTGCATATGTATACGTGTGAGCTTCGGTTGAGCTAAGTGCAGTTGAAACATGTAATGTAATGTAATGTAATGTATCTCCGTCAGTAACTCCACAAAGTCATACAGACCATGTGGGCGTTACGCAGGAGAGTTTTGTATAGCGCACTCACAGCCTAAGCGGCTTTCGGTACGCATTCGGTAGCCAACAGACTTCGTCTCACGCAACAAAGAGAAAGTGGGAAGCATAGCAGAGTTAGGAGAGCAGTTGAGGTAGTGAGTGGCATAGAAGTAGCAGTTCAGGTCCGCTGAAAAAGATGTGCCATAGTCGGCAGTTGGAGAGTAGATGTCGTTGCGTAAGAATTGTGGAAGCGAGTTCCTCAGTCTAGGACGAGTTAACGATGACTTTCCGCGATAGTGCCAGCAGTATCGGGGGGGGGGGCTGCATCGCTGCAGTGCCAGTGTTACTGTAGTGGAGGAAGTCGCTGGTGATAATGCACTTTGCAAGAGTCCACCAACCACTTGTGTTAAAGCTCTGCTGTCGAATTAAAGTGTACGGTCTCTCTCAATGGCCTGCAGCAGTTGTATAGTGGCAAAGATACTGAGATACTAGATACTGAGCCAGTTACTTGGTGGAGTGGGTCTTTGATCGCTCGACCAATAATCGAAATGACAGACTGAAATTTGACCGGCTGACTAGTGGCTTAGCAGCCGACACCACTGATGCCATTGCATTGTGCCTGCTCTTTTGTACCCCCGAAGCCCAGTGTTCTAAGGGTATAGAGTGATTGACAGATACTTGTGTACTTTATTTGGCTTAGATAACGTCACATTGGTTTATTCGTCTGTCCGTTTGATGCCAGTGACCCCACGTTCATTTCCGCATCGTTATCAAGTCGTTCGCCCAAGCAGCCAAAGATATAGCACAGCTTGTCGACCGCCGGATACCACTACTTGAAGCAGCAATTGCCGTGTCCATCGGCCTAGATTTAAGGATCGAGAACCATTCCCAACACTCGCACTGCACGAGAGCACGGAGTCTGCTATTGCTATCACTACCATTAGTAAATTCATGAAACGCCTCACACGCAAAATTGAAAAGTCTCGCCTATTTGTGCCGTCACCCGATTGAACGTTCTGGCCCTAACTCAAAGCTGACTCATGCTCGTATTCAGTAATTACTTCCGGGAGAAATGACTGCATTCAAAAGGTTGTGCTGTTTTCCAATTCATCTTATTTGCCTTTTGACAAAAGTATTACCCTCTTAGTTTGTACCTGCCCCTATAGTTACCCAATAGAAATAGTTAAGCTGATATTGCTTGGGGATCAGTAAAGTTGTAACAAAATTGTAATCTACTTTATTTCTGGTTAGTAAGTGTTACTTCCCAGTTTTCTATGCCTCAAAATCATAGAAAATGCTATTCTTACTCCAGAGGCTTTACTTTTGCGAGAAGAAGTTTTAAATTTGAAATTTACTTATTTTCCAGAACATTCCAGATTCAGCTATTGTCAAAGATCTGGTGCCAAATCGAAAAATTATATTTTGTGCGAAACGTTTTTCGTAGCTTATTATGTGTGTATTCCTTAATTGTTGATTGTTTGATGGTGTCATTGAAGCATGGTGTTAATCAGTTGTCCTATGCAATATTACATCTAAATAATCAGCTACTTCTTTATTAATACTTTTCTATTATATAAACAGTTAAGAGAAATACATGAGCCTTTAGCCCACTGATTCATTTGACACCCAGCTGCCTGAGTGAATCCATACCTGCATTTTCCTGAGCTGGCATCAATTAGCTGTAAGCATCCAGCAGAAGCATTTTACCTCTTCTGCGGCCTATATATCAAGACAAACACAAAAAACTCCTTGCAAGCGTCCGATGTTTACAAACCATATTTTGGTACACCCGGGATCAGCACGTATGCTGCCAACCTCATTCCACATGCGAGAACTGCAAGAATGGTTTTGAAGGTGAGATGGAAAATTCTTTCTCGAAGTTAAATAATCACGAGTAAAAAAGGTTCATCATTCGTGACATAAGTTTACTTATTGATTAATGCAATGTCGCTTCGGTCTTTTATGTGATGGTGCAGACATGAAAAAGCCACGAAGCTTTCCATGCTGAGAATTTATTAGGAAGCCTGCAACCGCACAAGCAACTGCCTCGTCCTGTACTTTTCCAGGTTGGACCCTTCCACGAATCCGACTGTTGCAAGAACGAAACGCAGCATATATATCTAGACCGCCTTTCTTCCATCGCCCGTTGCCACGCTGCCTTGAGCTCCTGCGATGAGAGACCAGCCGTCTTCTAATGAGTGTGAGAGCGAGAAACGTGCTGTAGATCACGTCGATTTGAACAGCGATCTTGTGCCCACCAAGTTTAATGCCGAGCGTTTAATTTTCAAATTAACTGAACTATAAGTCCGTGTATGAAAAGAGCCAGCTAGGGTCACTATCTTAAATATGGCTGACCGCGAATGAGGTCAACGACCCGGAAACTGAAATAATGGTGCGTTATAAAAGGTTCATTTAAATTAGTTTGAATCTGGACCTCTGAGGTGCTGCCTTCGGCGGACTCTTCAATCAATATGTCAAGTTGCAAGCGACGACGACCATATTGTCAGCACTCAATAGCACGCAAAGCACAATTCGTACTAGATGAAGCAAAGAATGCCTGAGGAGCCGATAGGTTTTTATAGCTTTTAAATGCCATCAAGTCAGGAGATGCCGTGAAGTGAGTCGGGAGCTAGTTCCGGGCTTTGGAAGCATAGGAACTGAGGTTACTATTTAAAACAGTTGACGTTGATTTGATGCGCAGCTAAACCACTTTATTAAGAAGAAGAGCGGTGTGGCAGTACGATACGAACCCTGATTAGGAAGTAGTTCGGATAGGTGGGATGAAGCAAGAGAATTAAAGGATCTAAAATGACGCGACAGAACTGAAGTCGATTCGGTGCTCGAGGGACTCCGTGCAGATCATTGAGAAGTGGTGTAACGTGGCTTTTGCAACTTTCACGACAGCACAGACTAGCTATTGAGTTGTGCACCAACTGCGAGCGCCCTATTGGTCAGTCAGTCAGACCTGCTATTATGGAGATACAGAATACTAGACGGGATTTCATAAACGCACTGACTAGAAGAGCTCGGGTATCCTTATTTGAACAGATCCATTTTTTGCAATTGAACCTAGCTGAAATTAAGCAGAGTGGACCGAAGGCCTCGGCTAGTCATTGAGTGGATGGCTTGTTTTAGAACAGGACACCTTAATTGTGTACAGACACTACAGTAAACATGCTATCGTAGACCATTTTGAGCGTTAGGCTTCCCACATTCTGATAACAGAATTTTTTCCCATAGCTAACCATTTGGTTTTGTTGCCATTTAATCTGAGAACGTTTCCTACCATCCAAATGTGAATGTCAGGGTGATGCATGCTGTTAGGTAATTAAGAGAGTTCCACATGCAGGAAGGCAAGTAGGGATCAAAGTCAAGGTACAGCTCTTTGTATCGCTTACAAATGATAGCCTAATTCGTAGTTTGTGATCGCGGTGGCTAGAGTGTGACTATAAGTTGTGAGAAGTGGACGAAGTACAGATCCGTGAGCTACCCATGCTTTTAAGGCTCGTCAAATGGCTATTGCTCATTGACATAAATGCTCGGAAATCCACCGCAGAGATAGATCTTAACCGTGGCAGCGAAATACTCCTTATACCTAGGCGAGATGGCTGTCACAAAACAAGGACTTCTTAATCAACAGTCTCAGGCGCTGCTGCGAGATACAACAGAGCTAGCAGAGAGACTCCGCCTCAGTCAGCATACCTAAAATGCTCTTTATATACTTGCATAAATCTATTTGTAGATCGATTGGCTCTTAAACGCGACTGAAACTTGTATGCTGGGCTTGAAGTTTTGAAATGGGAGCTAGCTGGTCTGCTACTAGTCGTTCTACTGTCTCTGATAGAGTTGCCTTGCTTCACGGTTGTGCAGGTTTTATGAGCGCGAACCTTCACAATTCGCCCGATCGGTTGGGACAGGACAGCATCTCATTGGATGCAAGCCAGAGTGCCATGTTCAGTGCGGGAATAATTTGCTCAATTGCGTTATTGGTTTCACAACAAATTAGTGTTAAAATGTAATCGATCTTCTGCTCCCCTAAGCATTGCAACCACATGCTGCCGCTTTTTGCTATACTTAAATGGCATAGCACAGGTGATCTAGTTTGACTAATCCTAACTGATTAAACAGCCTCTTTTTGTATAGCGACAGAAGAGCCTTTGCGGCTATCACCACCGCTTGCAGTGGCGATAAAGAATCGCCCACCGCAGGAATCGAACCCATGACCTCGGGACCGAGGTCGTGAAAGCAACCACCTTACCTAGTATGCCATCACAGCTGGCTATCTATAAGCGCGTACAACGTTTTTCATAGCTTCAGCCCTTATACCATAAGACAGCCGTCGGCAACAGCTAGGTCCACAGGCAAACGCAATGATTAGCTGCATCTTTCCCCAAGCTGCGACTTACACTAACATTATTTTCAGGTACAAAATGTACATAGCACCTGCATATACTTGTAGCACAGTAGCATGTAGCATGTAGTAGTAGCAAAATTTGTATACATATAGATAAGTATGTATCATATGAAAAATCGACTAGAGAGTGGGAAGATCTATTACTAAAACAATATCTTGCATCACAATAATGCCATTGCATTTGTATAGTACCTACAAAACTATATAACGTATTTCGGTACTTGCAGGCCCTGCAGATTTCTCTTTCAGTCGATCATTTGTAACTATGTAACAGGCCACGATTGATTTCATGTGGACAGCTCTCTCTCTCTCTCTCTCTCTCTCTCTCTCTCTCTCTCTCTCTCACACACACACACACACACACACAATTGACTGATAGGACAGCTTGTATCTCTATGTCCGTAGGGAGAAGCTACTAGCTACAACATAAAAGAGATTACTCGTTTCCGGAAAAGCATGCAGTATATATGAACTGAACGTTCCTCACTGGATTTAGTTTGCACGAGGTAATAAACAGTGAACGTCGCAAGTCACGAGGCGGTAGCCCTCGTCTAGTGATTCCTATCTTTCGCTGAGCTCAGGAATGAGTGCAGATCTCCGGCTTACGGGAAGTTCAATGCATCACGTCCTCTTCTTTGCCACACTAATCTCGTCAATATCACCATTATTTCTAATTTTTACTACCTCGATTGATGCATACATAGCGCCACTAAAAGCAGACGGCGGCTGTGTCGGTGCCAGCTAATGGCTAAGAGATTAATCCTAGCATTTAATCTTTAGCGGCCACTGTTGATGGCGTCACTTCTATTAGCTGTGTTTAGTCAGTATTTTTAGCTTAGCTGTCTTTCCTCCTCCATTTACTTTTATGCTCGTCACCCGGAAGGCTCAATTAAAATAAAAGTAAAGCCCACACAAGCTTATTTATCATCATCAGCCACGATTTTTGGTTGACTCTCCCCCTTGCTATGACCGCCTGGTCTTCAATGCTGCAGGCAATTTTAAATTCTACTTCGAGGGCTTGAAGTAGAAAAACTGACGCACAAATAAATGGAGCAGCTCAGCAAGCTATTTATTCATATCAAAACTAAAGCGTAGGTGGTGGAAGCAATGCAACTAGTAGCATGTTGTCCCTCTTCGATTAGCGACCACTTTTGCTATAAGCGCCATCGTTGACAGGACAAACTACAGAGTTACATTTGATGCTATATAGTGAAACGTGCACCTGCTGGCTTGATCAGATTATGGCAGCCCTTGGAATTATTGGTAGTTCCTGAATTACAAGGATTAGGAACCAGATCAATCATAGTCAACGGTTGAGACCCTATAAAAAGCTCGTTTCGAGTCGAGTCTTTGGGCTTCGAGGCGAACTGTACGCCAGAGTGGTGCTGGCTATATGTGACCCACTGAGGCCATCAAATAGACTGCTCTGTGCACAGACTTGCTAGATTTAGGTATGGATGCTCTTAGTTGCTGCCTTCCCCAGCTTCAGTTGGCATACCTTCGTGCGTCGGCGAACATTCGTTTGCTTCGAGGAGCCAGCTCCATCCATATTTGTCACCTGTCTGTAAAGACGAGCACCCGTAACATTCTCTGTCTTTGTGTCAAATGACAAGTTTAAGAGCCGCTACAAGTGTATTAGTAACAATTGCGTACCAAACCACCTGAAAGCGGTCCTATACGTCGGCCTGGGTCTTACGCGACTGCCACTGCTCTCGGCTTACGCTGAATATCGTCCCATAGATGCTCTATCGAGTTAAGCTCTGGGGTCTAGCTTGGTGGCTGCACAGACGAAAACTTTCGCTGTTATCTTAGGATCGTTATCCTACTTAAAAAGCTTATGCCTGGAAATACTAATTCACTTGGTACACCTACTGCATCTAGGATTCGCAGGTAGAGTTCTGTATTCATTATGCCCTCAATGAGGATAAGGGTCCCTAACATAACCGAGCCTGATCCAAACTTTACGCTATGCTGCAAGCAGGCATAACCGTACGCTTAGTCACTGCTACGTCTTTACGTAGATTTGATGTTTGCATCTGCCGTAGTGGTGAACTTACTCTTCACTGCCAAATCTTCTACCATCCAGTGTTTTCGCGTGCAACTACGCCCTCTGAAGACCCGCTTTTTGATGAGCTTCCGGCGGTACCGGAGCTTTCTGTGTTATTCGCGTACCCAAGCGAGGTTCGGTGGCCAAGGGCGCCACCATGCGATATGGCCAGCTAAGGGTCAACCGCCAGGCTCAGCCTGACCTTCGACTTGAGGCCAGATGAGTGCCGCCGCCCATTAATCTGGGCAGCTGGGCCGAAGAAGTGCTTGTGCCAAGGCGTGGAGTCCGGCGCAGTGTGTCCCAGTCGCTCAGCATCCACGTACCGAAGGGTGGACGTTTACCAACAGTGCGGTCAGCCGCAGGAAGCCACCGGGACCCGCAGTGCGGCGGCTAGTTCGGCGGCTGTTAAGCACGCTCTCAGTAATGGCTTGAATATATTTCCCGCTCCTCGGTATGCTGTTCGTAGCCTCCCGCCCCCTCATTAAGCTGGTGCCCTCGGCCAGCTGAGATGTGCCCTGGCTTGTGAGTCTCCATTAGGCAGTAAACTTCACGAATTACATATTAATCCATTATTCGGTACTGTATTACCCACGATAAGATAGTTACTCGTGGGATAAGAGCAGTCGCCTTCAAGATTGTAATGTAATGTAATGTAATGTAATGTATCTCCGTCAGTAACTCCACAAAGTCATAAAGACCATGGGGGTGTTACGCAGGAGAGTTTTGTATAGCGCACTCACAGCCTAAGCGGCTTTCGGTACGCATTCAACAGACTTCGTCTCACGCAGCAAAGAGAAAGTGGGAAGCATAGCAGAGTTAGGAGAGCAGTTGAGGTAGTGCGTAGCATAGAAGTAGCAGTTCAGGACCAGTGAAAAAGATGTGCCATAGTCGGCAGTTGGAGAGTAGATGTCGTTGCGTAAGAATTGTGGAAGCGAGTTCCACAGTCTAGGACCTGCAGAGCTAAAGCTTCTGTCGCCAACTGTCTTTAAGCGGAGGAATGGGACAGCTAATTTATTGTCCACACAGGACCTGAGGGCGCGAACAGGCTGAAACTGATGCAGCAGTTCAGCTAGGTACGAAGGAGCCAAGCCGAGGCGGGCCTTGTGGGTCAGCGTAAGAACTTTGCTCTGTATCCTTTGCTCAACCGGCAACCATCCTAGCTCTTTCAGTAGAGGTAACACGTGCTCAAACCGCTGGGACTTGAAGACCAGCCTTGCTTCGGTTCAAGGGCGTCCCTTCCTCCGTCGGAATGTTTGTTTCGTTGCTTCCCACATTCCCCTGTAGCCTGATGTACCCAAGGTCTCCCAGTAGTACTTTTGTTTACTTGCCCTGCTATTGTTGGCGTAAGCAATATTGTTATAAAGAGGTTTACTCCCACTGCCGCTCGTCTTGCTGCAGCCGTCTTTCGTCGGCAGCGTTGCTGGGACAGGAGGTGGTCGGGCAGAAAGTCGCCTACCCCAGTCACCTCGGTTACATTCTTGTCATCATCTCAACCGGTGGAAGCCCGAGGGCGTCCCGAGGCCGCCAGGTCGTTAAAATCCCAAGATCAGACGGGTCTTAAAGGCTGTACGTGACAGCATTCTCGCTTATCCCCAGCTTCTGCGCCAACTCTCCTAGTATAACCATCGCGAGAGGTGACACCACAGTAGGCCCTTCACAAAACCCGTAAAGCAGCCACCTTTCACCAAAGCAGCTGCTACTAGACCAACACCTTAGCTAATCTACCGGTAGTTGTCAAGGTCAATTTGTGTTGGCCCGATTTCCTCAATAAAATTGGGCGTGAGGAATGCACTATAACTTAGCCACGACGGCACACTAGGTAAGGCGGCTGCTTTTCATGACCTGAGCCCCGAGGTCATGGGTTCGAATCCTACGGTGAGCGATCCTTTATTGCCTCTGCTAGTGGTGGCGATAGCCGTAAATGCTCTTCTGTCGCCATAGAAAAGAGGCTGTTAAATCATCTAGCCTTGTGGCAGAGCTTGGCACAGCTGCAGAAACTTGGCTTCCTCAGATTCCCGAAATAATTACAAATACTTAATATGACAGCGGGTATGCGGCTAAAACCATGCCAGCCCATCCCATCAATAAAAGTGAATAACGACAGTGAATAACATGAAACGGGCCTTGGAAATGTAATGTATCTCCGTCTGTAACTCCACAAAATCATAAAGACCATGTGGGTGTTACGTAGGAGAGCTTTGCATAGCGCACTCACAGTCTAAGCGGCTTTCGGTACGCATTCGGTAGCCAACAGACTTCGTATCACGCAACAAAGAGAAAGTGGGAAGCATAGCTGAGTCAGGAGAGCAGTTGAGGTAGTGAGTAGCATAGAAGTAGCAGCTCAGGACCGCTGAAAAGGATGTGCCATAGTCGGCAGTAGGAGATTAGTTATCGTTGCATAAGAATTGTGGAAGCGAGCTCAACAGTCTAGGACCTGCAGAGCTAAAGCTTCTGTCACCAGCTGTCTTTAAGCAGAGGAATGGGACAGCTAATTTATTGTCCACACAGGACCTGAGGGCGCGAACAGGCTGAAACTGATGCAGCAGTTCAGCTAGGTACGAAGGAGCCAAGCCGTGGCGGGCCTTGTGGGTCATCATAAGAACTTTGCTCTGTATCCTTTGCTCAAACGGCAGCCATCCTAGCTCCTTCAGCAAAGGAGACAGTGCTTAAACCGCTGGGACTTGAAGACCAGCCTTGCAGCCATATTCATAGTCCGCTGTAGTGGCATAATAGCTTTCTTTGGTAGCCCAGCCAAAAGGGAATTACAATAATCAAGCCGAGACAGAACTAGAGAGCTAGTTAAATTTTTTACAAGCCACTGTGGGAGACAGCTCCTAATCTTGGACAGGGATCGGATGTGATGGCTAGCTGTAGAGGCAGTCTTCTGAATGAAGCTTTTGAAATTGAGGCAGCTGTCGAACACGACACCTAAATTTCGACCAGGTGGTGATGACCGCACAATAGCGTCACCTATTAGGATGGCAAAGCCTTTTAATCCAGCCACACGCTTAGGGTGTCCTATGAGAAGCAGTTCAGTTTTATCGTCATTTAATGTCAGGAAGTTTTCCGACATCCAGGATCGAATATCGGCAAGGCAAGCATTCAGTTTCTCAGTTGCTGCAGCAGATTCCGACGGTTGAAATGACAAATACAACTGAGTATCGTCAGCATAGAAGTGATATCCTATTCCATGGGCCTTAATCACTTTTCCCAGAGGTTGCGTATAAATGGAGAACAGCAAGGGACCAAGTACAGACCCTTGAGGGACTCCACAGGTGACCCTTCTCGTGTCTGAGACCTGACCCCCACACGACACGGATTGAACACGATCAGACAAGTATGATTTAAACCACGTCAGTGCTTCGTCTGCCAGACCGATCGTTGTTCTCAATCGTTCAAGCAGAACTTCGTGATCAATGGTGTCGAAGGCAGCAGACAGATCTAGCAGAGCTAAGGCAGTGACATTCCCGTCGTCGTTGCCACGTAGAATGTCATTGTTAACACGGAGGAGAGCAGTTTCAGTAGAGTGCTGCCTCTTGAACCCTGATTGAAATGTTTCTGACATTCCATTATTTTCAATATGTTCAATCAGCTGCTTAGCAGCAATTTTTTCAAGAATCGTTTATAAGAACGGTAGAAGGGAAACTGGGCAATAGTTTGCTAGGACCTCTGAGTCTAATCCAGGCTTTTTAAGAATAGGTCTAACGATTGCCGATTTGAAGGACTTGGGGACGACCCCTCTTCCCAAAGAAGCATTAAAAATCTTTGTTATGGCAGGGCTAAGTTGGTCTGCTAGTGAAGACCACAGAGATGAAGGTATGAGGTCTTCAGGAGACGAGCTCTTTTTGCTAGACCTTATTAAGGCAGCCACATCACTTGCAGAAACGTCGGAGAACCTTTTAAGGAAGGTCGCAGGTTGAGGAACCGCGATAGCTTAGATCGGAGGGGGCTTAATGGAGGCACGAAAGTGCACAATTTTTTCAGTAAAGAAGGCTGAAAACTTTTCGGCTGAGCCCTTAATATCTGGGGAGTCAGATCTCACAGCATTGGCCAGTAAATGGTTTACTGTCTTATAGATCTGTTTAGTGTCCGACTGGCAGGAATTCAGCTTTCTATGAAAAAAGAAGCCCTGGTTTTTTTAAGCTTGCGGGTGTAAACTCGAAGGAAGTCTTTAAAATTGACTAGATCTGCATCAGACCCCGATTTCTTGAAACGACGTTCCAGCCTGCGCTTAACCCGGCGCATCTTAAGGAGTTTTATTTGTAAATTTAAAGGAATCTCCACGACTATGAACACGGATAGAGCGAACGGGAGCATGCTTGTCAAGAGCACTCCTGAGTGTCATGTTAATCGCATCAGTAAGGGCATCGAGGCTGCCGGGCGAGCCTGAAAGCAGATCAAGAAGACCTGCATCACAAACAGATTTCAAAAACTTGTCGACGTAAATGCTTTGTAAGTTACGTCGTTTGGCAAATTCGACATTGCCCTGTACGTACGAGGGAGCAGGAACAGTAAACGAGACCGAACAATGATCTGAGAGGGACGGTGGGCACACCACAAGGTCAGTGGGGAGGACATCCTTAATGATCACGACATCTAGAATGTGGCAACCGACGTGGGTATGTATAGGATTATATTACCGATGGATTAGCTCTAACAGCAGATTTTTCTAGCATTTAGCATGAGCACGCGCGAGAACACAGAATATTAAATGTACATTTGAGTGGTAGCTTGGAATACTATACAATCCAAGGTGGAGCTTCGATCGGCCGATTTCTGACAGTCTTTTCGGTGGATTGTGGCAGTGGTGAGCCGAATCGCAGCAAATTTACATGAGAATGCGCAATCGAATTAACATGAAATTTCTTGGATTCATTATAACGACGGTGTATAACAATGTTCATTTGAACTTGCCGATTTTCTTTTGGCTGCCACTTAACTGGAGTGTATTGCATATGACTCTGGTGCACCTACTGCCCACCTACTTCACACTCCATTTGCGTAACTCACCTACTTAAGTTTCAGTAAACTGTCGCTACTTATTTTCTACGATATTATGCAATACGGCTGAACACCCGTTTACCGTGTATTGGAGAAAACTGCACAACTGAAGGACTTAGGGCATCAAGCAGCCGCGGCCAGCTAAAACATTTTATTAGCAGCAAGTTAGTACACAGGTGCCCAAGTTCTCACTTTTCGCTCACACGTCAACTAAGCCCCTGCAGGAAGACATTTTGCACTCAAGCATGGCGAATTGTTTGCCTCACGAAAGCTGCAATTGTGGCGCTAGTGCTAATCTAACATTCCCACTTTTTAAATCCTAGCTGATTAAACAGCCTCTTTTTGTATAGCGACAGAAGAGCCTTTTAGGGTTATCACCACCTGTTGCAGTGGCGATAAAGAATCACCCACCGCAGGAATCGAACCCACGACCTCGGGACCAAGGTCGTGAAAGCAACCGCCTTACCTAGTGTGCCATCACGGCTCACCGACGTTTTAATACCTGTGTACTTTCACTAGCTACATACCGTACACCCCTTCTCCTTAGACCGACTGGGGCGTGGCATAGGCGAATTTCTTAGAACTTGACATTGAGGCTACAGCTATGATAAAGCTTGAAGAGTCATCCATAGCACATGAGAAGTTGTGTGGGCTATTATTTTTCTTTATAGTAACTTATTTGGCTGCGTTTGCCATAGTTTTGAACCAATACTACATGCGGCAGGTATGTGTTCGGATGCGGCAACGAGAAACATCTCCAGCGGTTAAGGTGCTCGCCCCCCCCCCCCGACCAAGGTCTGGCTGAGGTCGTGGGCTCGAGCCCAGAGGCATATGTGAAGCGCCTGAATAGAGATTAAGTTCTCTTGGGGTGATATACAAATGAATTATATATTTTTTAAGCGTGCATCGTAAGAAAGAAGTTCGGTCCGATTCTCCTAGGTTTTGCCAGCGATCGGTCGATTTGTGACAGTGTAAATATGTATTATCTTTCCAGATATGCCCATTCTCAGAGTGGCTTCCATTGTCAGTATTTTGAGTCACAAGTGTTTTCATGTGCGATACAGATCTCACGCCAAGAGTAACCTGGTGTGCACAGATGCAATGCTAGGAGAACGTCGCTTATGCACGATTCACTACACTCCTGGTCACGGCTCCACCAGTTTAAATTATGTGGATGGTCACCTGTGCAGGTATGACACGGTAGGTACTACAATTGGCCTAAATCCTCGTCGAACAGGCTTTCACAGCTCTGCATACGGTGTCGGGCTTCAAGTAGTTGGTCAGTACTTTAATCAACATGGGTAGTCGCTGCTTAATCTCAGCGACGCACTGCAAAAAAAGCATCAGATCGTCACTATGCCAGCTAGGCTGTAACTCTTGCCAAGATAGAAGATTATAATATCTCGATCAACATAATTCAAAGATACAGCACCAATCAGGTACCGCTCTTTCCATATGATATACTTAAGCAGCCATGGGTAACTTATTAACAGAGAGTTACAATGTATACGTGCACATTCCATTAACAACGTGATCACAGGGTAAAATTCTCACAACTTAAGCTTACAAGCCATCACTTTCAGAGTGGAGATAATCAACTGCATAAAGCATGCAACCTACCTCCTGTTCAGTGCCTTGCGGCAGAGCTTGGCACAGCTGCAGAATCTTGGCTTCCTCAGATTCCTGAAATAATTACAAATACTTAATATGACAGCGGGTAGCCGGCTAAAACAATGCCAGCCCAGCCCATACCAAAAAAATTGCATAAGACATAGTCTATTAATATAACACGATTAGAACTTTAGTGAAGAAAGCTCAATGATTTGTGTGGTGTGAGGACCTATCAGGATGACGAAGAAATGCATGGAGACTCTTGCATCATACCATTCGATCATGACCTCACTATGCGCATGATATGGATTAAAACTGGCTAGTGATAGCACATACAATACCAGAACACATAGGCACACAGAGGACAATTCACATGGACCTGGTAAATGTTGCGAGCAACAAATGTGCTTGCAGCTTCTTTTGAAATAAATAATGTTACCTGATTTAACTGCCTAATTTTTAGAATGACAAAAGAGCCTGAACGGCTCATAAAAGCATGCAGCACGCAGTGGGTAATAAAGGATTATCCACAGCAGAACTCGAACCCAAGACCTCGGTCGTGAAGAGCAAGCACCTTACTTCCTCGCCCTGGTTCTTCAAAACAGTCTCAAGCAGCATTATAAGTAGCACAATTTTTGTCCCTAGATATTACGTTATATTTCCTAATTCCTGCCTCCGTAGTCTAGATTGGTGAGCCGTAATGGCTCACTAGGTCAGGCGGTTGCTTTTCACGACCTCGGCCCCGAGGTCGTGGGTTCGAATCCTGCGGAGGGCGATTCTCTATCACCACTGCAAGCGGTGGTGATAGCCATAAAGGCTCTTCTGTAGCTATACAAAAAGAGGCTGTTAAATCAACCAGCATTTATTTATTTATATAATGGCTATAATTCCCAACAAACTTTGCTTATATGATCATGGCATTGACTAACTTGAATTTAATTAATTCCCGACAAGAAGACTGACTAATTCACGTATGTCTTCAATTTCATGCCTATTCATAAAGAATCGCAAATGAATTCAAATTAAGATGTATCTACTCTGGGGTGACACGAAAATTAGTACTCAAAGTGGTTCAAAATAAGATGCTCTAGATTTACAGCTATACTTCAAAATCGCTTCCTCGAAGAACCACTAAATTTTCGTTGTGCTATCATTGATTAAAAAAATTCTAGCTGATATCCTTCAAGTTTTTGAGAGGAGTATCACAGATACGGACTTTGGGGGACATTCTGCATACCATTTTGGCATAGTTCTTTGGTGTTTGCCTCTGACAGCTGTGGACAGGCAACTTGGAAGTACCTGAAAGCTGCTGACCTATTTTCTAGAGCCGTGACGAATTATTCGATGATGCCTGACTTTATTTGCAGTGATGGCATCAGCACTCTCAGAGAGTCTAGCAGCGGCTCTCAATTAATGTTATTGCCTGCAGAGACTGCTGTGGCGCTCTAAATAGGTTAGCTGTACACGTGGCGACGGAAACAAGAAAGTCTCACGAGACAGACTTGGAGGCCCATTAAGAAAGTCAACATTTCGAAGTCCCTAATGACTTCTCAGCCTCAGCCATAATCCATAGTCACAAGAGTTCAAAGCACTTAAAAGAATCTGGATATCGGTTTAGTCCTGTCTGAGATGCACATAGCAAACCAAAGGCAGAGACCGCAATTGTTCCCGTTAAGAAGAAACATGAGTTTGAGGCTCGCGGATGAACTGGCAATGAATGAATGGGATTCATTTGGGTTACGGGTGAATCTTACATTCTGCAAAAGACCTACCATATTGTTGCAGGAATTAGCCCATCTAGCCGACCAGAAGAAGTTAGAAAAAGTTCATGCTTTTTCTTAGTTGTTACTCTCCAGCTTTCATTCAGCAAGTTTCACTCTTTGAGCCTAGATGTCAGAGGCTCAGCATTGACCAGCCCAGGGTCCGGCCCAGGGTCTCTAATCAGACCGTGGAGATTCTTCTGTTGGGAAACTTTCTCTTCTCGAGCAGCGAGGCAGTGAAATTGGAATCTTGATCTGCAGTATCATCGTCGTTATCTCACTCGCTGCACTCTCCTTGAGAAGACCGCTTATCCCTATCTGGAAGAGTGAAGATGGGGAGCTGAAGGGAGAGTATTCGGCTGGGTGGGGTGGGGTGGGGATGGTAACAGATGAAGGAATGTGTGGATACATGATGAGCAGCATGCTCTGAAAAACTCGACGACGCTTGGAATGGTCCACCATGCAGAAGTATCACTTGCTTAAGTGCTCAGTTTGTAGCGCCAAATTCTCAGGATAGCTAACGTCGTGGCTCTCTTTTCTACACACTGTGACGTACCTGAATTATAACGATTAAAAATGACATTGCCCACATTACCGATACAGGGCAAGAAACTTCTTCCAGTGAGCATCAATTGTTCACCTTAACTAACTTAAAGTGTTCTCGTGCGTAGTGTTTGCATGCGATGCATGGGGTGCCCGCGGCTGATCCGCTCCAGGCAGGCCGAAGCATGTTCCGCTGAGCCTAGCACAACTTAACAGATACTTTTATCGAAAAATATGTTTCACTCTTGTCTTTAAAAAGTGTCTACGTTGTATAAAAATGCATCTGCTTGGTGCAAAGCAGACTCTTGATGCCACGCCAATCAAATATGGATACTTTACTGCTCTCTTACTCTGCAATAACAGAAACTAAAATGTTCATTAAAGACATCTGTCCTGTTATGCTTATATGGATGCTAATCTATGGTTGTATGTCCACTTAACCCTCACTAATTCTGGTAGAGGCATAGCCCATGCTATATTTTGGAACCTAACGTCTATCCACACAGTGAGGAACAGCAACACGAGAGAACTTTCCATTATCATTGCCCGGACAACAGAAGCCAAGTTTTTGTGGAAAATAAGACTGTTTATGTGTTTTAATCATATGAGATCAGGAAAAAAGGGGAAAACAAACTCTTTACCCAAGGACAAAACTAAATCTGTAACCTATTGTTTGAGCCGGTACTCTAGGACATAATGACGTATATTTTCCACACTGTATCATGATGAAACTAAAAACAACAAAAACTGAAGAGCCAGTCCTTCTGCTACAAGGATTCTAGCTGCAAGTGACCTCCCAGTCTACGAACAAGAAGGGGGCAACTTCTACACGCGCAAAATGAATTGCAAAGGCTGATACAAGCGGAATGCTCTTCACAATTACAAATTACTTGTACAATGTACTCACCTGATTGTTCCATATGTAGTTGTCTAGCTGAGTGATTGCCTCAGTGCACACACTGCAGAAGAATGATTTTTTGGTTCCAGTCGAGAGCTTGAAAGAAGCAGCAGCTCTCTCGGCTACGTCTGCAAACAAATGAAGCTTAGGATTTCACCTTGTTTGAAAGTGCTGCAGCAGGTTACGATGCCAATTGCCGGTGGTAGTTCAGCAATCGCGTAAATAGCACAGCATGACCGAGGCAAACACGGTTGTCTACTCGTTAAAACTTTCCCGACCAGACTAAAAGAGCTGCTGTCGGACTGCCTGGCCACGGAGCTGCGGCGAGTCTTCAGCTGCAGCTGCGGCGAGCCGCAGCTGCAGGGCTTCATCCTCCGGGCAGCCTTGAGGGTAGCCGTGAGCAATCATTTCTAGTAGGGAGCTTCTGCCCCCCCCCCCAGACCAAGGATAGGCACGTAACTGGCTGATTGGCCGGCATTCCTGGCTTTGCACGGCACTTTCGGCAGCATACCCACGGCTCGCTTCTTCAAGCGCTGCTACGCGCGAACGGCTTGGAGGACGCCGGCTGTGGGTTCGTGCAGAGCCTCTATGCCTCTACGCTGCGCATGCGCCGAGGCCTGACCTCATACTCGACCGCACCTGGCATCTGAGAGGGCGACCTTGTGTGGCCAAATCGCGTACCTTGGAGCCCCGAAGGGCCTCGGAAAGTCGCAGGCTGAGATAAAAACTAGCTTGCACTTCCTCCCCGATTGAATTACACGAGCCTGCTGAAAGCCTATCTACTTGCCCCGAGGCGGTGAAAGCATGACGCGATTCGGACTTTCCTCCTGCCCAGTACGATAACTCGGGCCACCCGAGTACGATCGAGAATTCGGTCCAGCGACCAGGAGGCAAGGCCCTCACTGAGTTTAGCCAAACTTCGTACGGCTTCCTCCGTGCGGCTTGCCCTCCAGATTCACCTCCGTGCCACACGCTGGGGGCCCTGGCCTGGGCTGACTACGGCTCTCCACGAATGCTGCGTGTTTTGCTTGATCTCTCGGCTGCGTTTGATACTACTGTTCGACAGGTCCTTCTTGAGCACCTATCACCTCGTGTGCGCATCGCTGGCACTGCTCGGAGATGGTTTAGGTCCTACTTCAGTGGGAGACCTCAGAGCATCGACGTCAACCGGCAGCAGCCATCCAAGGAACCTCTGTAGTATAGAGATCGGGGCTCGCTCAAATACTATCTATTCCGGCTATGTTTGCCACCATAATGTAGACTTTCAGTTTTTTGGATGACATATGCCTGCATTAGCGCTTTCATCCCTTCCTGCCTTACAGGACGTTAAACTCTCTCAATTCTTTCACTGCATGTATTGCAGACATTCAATCTTAGATGGCAGCAAAGTTTCACAAATTGAATGACGATAGAACTAACGTACTAGTCATGGGAAGCCTAGTATTACTCAGAAATTTGAAAATCTAACCCTCAAAATGGTATCGGTCAGCATACTCTTGCAGCATATTCATGCAATCTGGATGTTCTGTTGCCAAGCTACCTTTTAGGAGACGACTATTTCAGCTCCACAGTCACGTGAGCCTACCTGTAGCTACTTAACATTGTAAAAAATCAAAACTGTTTAGACAAAGATACCACATTCAAGTTGGTCCATGCATTTGTGACATCTCGCCTTGACTTCTGTAAATCATTACTCCCAGGTCTCACTACCTATGCAATACGGCGCTTATAGTTGGTGCAAAACTCAGCATTTAAAAAAAATGCTAGCTGATTGAACAGCCTCTTTTGTATAGCGACAGAAGAGCCTTTACGGCTATCACCACCACTTGCAGTGGCGATAAAGGATCGCCCACTGCAGGATTCGAGCCCACGACCTCGGGGCCGAGGTCGTGAAAAGTAACCGCCTTACCTAGTGAGCCAGGCTTACATGTCATTAAAGCCGAAGTTTCCATATTGCACCACTTCTCACCAACCTATATTGGCTACCCGTAAGCAGCGGATCGAATTCAGAGTTTGTTCACTCTGTTTCTTACGTCCCTTGTTTTTCTTTCGCCGGTAATCTACCGGTCCGAACTTCTACCCAATCAGACTAGATATCGTACCACCCGCTCTTCTGACTACATCCGTTTAACTGTACTTCCAACCAACCTCTTATCCTTTGGAGACTAGGCTTTTCATTTGCATGCACTCAAGGTCTGGAACTCAATCCCTTTGACATCACAACATCTCATGCTGACATGTAAAAAAGATACTAAAACCCACCCGTTCCATAGCTGAATTCGTGTGGATTCTCTTGTGTGCCCTGAATTTGCACATTTTATCACTAAACAATTGATATATTTCCTTTTCGGCATATGTAAAGTGCCTAGAAAGAGATTTAATTATCTTAGGGCACTGTAAATATGTCTAATAATTATCATTATGTACTGTGTTGCAAAAGTAATTGGACGGAGATCTGATTGATAGGCTCTAGCCAAAGAAGGAAGGAACTTAAAAGTGAATGAAAAAACCTTGAAGTCGATGCTCTGCTTGACTACAACCCAGCACAGGTCGGCGAAAAACGGTGTGATCTGGCAACTTCGGTGCTTACGACAGACACCGAATGCGTACCGAAAGCCGCTTAGGCTGTGAGTGCGCTATAAAAAACTCTCCTGCGTAACACCCACGTGGTCTTTATGACTTTGTGGAGTTACTGACGGAGATACAACAAACAACAACAGACAGGCCTGGCTGCAGATTTTTTCACCAACTAAATGCCTCATTGCACAGGCTGGTATACTAGAGAAGGGTAAGTTATAAATAATTACTTATAGTACCGTGCAGCTCCGAAAAGCAAGCTTGCAGTGTTTTCAAACAGATAATGAGAAAATACTCTGAATCAACGACCAAATAAAAGCTTTAACGAAACTCCCATAGTCTATTGCAAAAGCAGATTTTGTATGTGTTGCCAGTAACTGCAGAAGAATTCTACCACACCTACGTCCTAGCAAGCCCCAAAAACTCTCCTTGCCATCGTGCGAGTAGAGTACACAAAGTAGGAGCAAGTAGCTAAAGTAGGTTGACCTAAATCAGGAGCAAATTAGTGAATATCAAATGAGTAAAAGTAAAGAGCAACTGGAAAAGAGGCATTAGGATCAGAAGATCAAACAGAGCTCAGAAACACCGTACACCGCGCTGAGGACGTGAACCTATTGGGCCATGAGTTACACGATCAAATAAGCTAGGAATCTTGGTGGACGACAGTCCCCTGGAATTGGCTCGTTGTGAGCGACTGCAGATGGTTTCGGCACAGTTAAGTAAAGAGGAATAGGCTTCGAGAGCCCAAGCAGTATGAGTGCAAGCTCTGGCTAGTAGCTTCTGCCAAACCACATTCCGTGGTCGGTTCTTGAAAATAGGTAGCTCGTGGCTAAATTTAGAGAAAACAAAACTGCAGAAGTAGTAAGGCTGATAAATGATCGCCCTACACGAGAACGGGTGTGGTCCTCTAAATGTCTCGGTCGTGGCTGCTTCTCACAAGGTCAAGGCCGATGAAAGACCGAGTGGACGAAAATATCCAGATGGCCGTGATGCTCAAAAGCGGTTTCGCAGCAGTAGCAATGCACCGACACAGCGATGCACCGACACAGCTAGTCTTGAAAGTCGGCCAGCTCCGAAAACACCAATAGTCATTAAGACTTCTGCTTATTGCGAATATGGCGCACCACATTTCACACGTATCAGAGCTTCAATGGTGCTTACCGTTCATCACTGAGCATAGATTAACTTTCGCACAAGTAACCTCTGCCGACGTATTTAATGCCTTCAAGATCTCCAGCTCAACAGACTGCACCACAGTATTGCACTAAAGAAAAGACGCAAACCAAACAGACTGCCAACAATCACAAGGATGCAGAATGCTCTGGGCATGAACCATTGGAGCAAAGATGAGCTAAACTTTGCTGAAGCAGGTTGGCCAACTGCAGCCCGAGCTCACCAAATTGGTATTGTTTATTTCCTTAATGCACAGCGCAATCACTTCTTGGACGACGGCCGCGTGCGGTAGCTTCTGCAGCTCACTCTTGATGGCGCCCACGAAGTATTCGCAGAAGAAACATGGTGCGGGCACATCGCCGACCTAGAGCGATGGCTATAGTTGCAATGGCTGGTATGCTTCGAATAGTACAGCAATGAAAATCGACGAAAGATCGATACAATCGGTTCGCCCGGGCACACATACGTTATTGCACGGTAAGAAGCAACTCGCAGGCATGCCTGAGCGATTACTTCGACCTTGACCTTCACGCTGCACGGTTGGAAAGTAATGTAAAGGCTGGAGCTTGCACAACAAAAACTGACAGTACATCACACACACAAACACACACACGCACGCACGCACACGCGCACACACACGCGCACACCATCACTCAGCAGGGGTTGGTAAGGAGCAACGCTGAGCAGGTGACAAGTTTTAGACGAAAATAACGACATATATCGAAAGCGACTTTCCTCCTACGTTAATCAATAGCTCAATAGCAGCTGTCTCCTGTGGGGGCTTTTTCTTCAAGCTAGTCTAACAGGGTGACAAACAGACCCACGACGACTTATTTCCACCTTGGAAAACTCAGCTGCTACATCTACTGCATCATCCCCGTGCATTCAGGACCTCTCATAACAGTAAGCAGCACAGCTTCTGCTTCTTCTGCAACTGACCGTATTTGCATGCTGACCGTTTGCATTTTGCCTCTAACCGCATTGTGCAGGGTTGTCATGAGCATACTACCATTAACCATTCGATCATACTTCCTTGCAGCAAATGTAAAGTACATAGAAATAGATTGGGTTGTCTGAGGACGCTATACAAATATATCATTATAATTATTATTATTGAAAGCCGGGGGCGACACGACAGATGGCTTTGAGAATCGGGGCCATGACTGCGGAACTCACTTTTTCACGTCTTACTCAGCAGTGCTCTTTTTCATCCTGTTGCTGACACCTGTTCCTTTCCTGCCATTGTTTGTTTCTACTTCACAGCTCATTCCGTCCGAATTTATGATACGGCCAGGAATAACAATAATTGCAGAAACAAGCGCGATAAGTCATTTGCTAGTCCCCTAGGAGAACTGATTCTCTCTCTCTCTCTCTCTCTCTCTCTCTCTCTCTCTCTCTCTCTCTCTCTCTCTCTCTCTCTCTCAGCACTTTGCTTAGAGTGGAGGAGTGTTCTCTCTAAGGGCAACGAGACGCTTTTCGCCTTTCGTAGAAATGCGCCCACAAATACCACCGGGCAGCTTCCTAGCGTAGCCACTCGCAGAGCGCTGCGCCGGAAAGAGTCGCCCGAGCGGCAACAGCGAGCTGCATTTTACCTGCGATCCGATCGGCGGCGGCGGGACGGCCGCTCCGCTCGGCTGCGTACCTTAATCAACGAGGGAATGCGCCAGCGTGGCGCAGCAGCAGCCGCGCGCGCGTGCGCGAAGCGCCGACAGCTGCTGCTGCGCAGGCAGCCGCGTCTGAGCGGAAGGTCGAGCCCGCCAGCGCCGCCGGCGCACTTACTCGCCACGTTCGACACGGCCACGCAGCCGAGCAGCAGCAGCCGCAGGCACGAGGCGACGCTCATCGGTCGGACCGCCATGGCGCACTATCGGCTGCACTGGTCGCTGCGGCAGCAAGCTCTGGCCTAGGGCCGCGCGACCGAGACGAGCCGGCACCGCCACGACCTTGACTGGCTTGAGCCTCGAGCTGAGCGCGCCGGCCGCACTCACTTATCAGCGGGTTCGAAAGCTCGACCGGCACGAACTCAGAGGCGCGAGTCGTGCAGAAGCATTAAGCTGCCTTATCGGTAGATAGTAGCCGGATCAAGGTGCACTGGGAAAGGGAGGACGAAGCGCTCTCCTCGACGCACGAGCCGCTCTCGCTCGGGCTGGCTCCCGAGGACCTCGCCCTCAGCTCAGCGACCGACCGGAACTAGTTAATCGAAGCGCTCGCTGTAGGAACTCGACCCCCACCCACGAAGCCCTTGCCCCAGTTCTGGCAAGAGTTGCCGAAGCGATTGCCGAATCAATTTACGCAACGGGAGCTAATTATAACGCTGCAGTCCCCCGATGAAATGCAGCTCGCAGCTGGTTGCTGTCGCAGCGGTCACACTCGCAGCTACCGCACGCTAACGTTCATATTTGCCTTAACTAACCGTTGCCCCCGGATCTTAGTCCAGGAGGTAAGGTATTCGCTCTTCATTGCCCAGGTCGTGGGTTCAAGTCCTGTAGTGGGCGATCCTTTATTGCCCACTGCAAGCGGGCGACGATAGCCGTCCGGGCTCTTCTGTCGCCATACAAATGAGGCTGTTGAATAAGCTAATATTTTTTGATAAGATAATAACACATTTGTACAGTGCCCCAGTGACTGGATCATCTCTTTCTAGGCACTTTACAGTTGCTGTATAGAAAGAATTACAAAATGATTAGTGGTAACATCCGAAAGCAGCAGGCGAAGTCTAGTGATGCATGTTGCCAGTGTGTAATGTGAACACTAATCACGAGGTCATGTTTCCTTTACAGCATATGCCAGAGGTCGGTAAACTCCGGCTTTTTGGCCAGATACGGCCTAGCTGGTACTCCAATCCTGCCTAACACGCTCCTAGTTATCTATTCTTGGATCCGGAGGCCTAATAATAGTAATACTAATATTGCACTTGATAAAGCACCCTCAAAGAACTCAATCTCTTTCTAGGCGCTTCACATTTGCTGCAAAGGAAAGCGCGATTGAATGGTGAGTAATATCATGCTTGATAAAGACGAATAACATGGTTAGGGGTGACATGCACAGGGTCAGCATGCAAATGTGGTTAGTGGCAGCATGCACAGTGTCAGCACTCATAAGCACATCAAGGACGAATCACAGAGACCCATTCAAAGCTGTCCTAAATATGTGTGTTTTTTAAGTTCTTTTTAAATGTGGTCAAATCAGGGATGTTCTAATGCAAGTCGGGAGTGAGTTCTCGGCTTTGGGAGCATACGAAGTAAATGCACGGTCTCCAAAGGATTTGAGGTTTGTACGAGGTATTGGCGGACTGTTGGATTCCGAAAAGTGGGTGGTACGATGCTTGGCCTGGTGGGGGAGTAGATCTGAGAGATAAGCTGGAGCCATAGAATGAAGGGACCTAAAAGTGAGCGACAAAACCTTGAAGTCAATCCGTTGCTTGACTAGTAGCCAGTGCAGGTCGGCAAGAAGTGGTGCCATGTAGCAACAGCGATGCTCACGACAGACAAGCCTAGCCGCAGAGTTTGCACCAGCTGCGATCGCCTGATTGCACATGCCGGTAGGCCAGTAAACAGTGAGTTGCTCAAGTCGACACGGGGTGCAGCGAATGCATGAACCAACTTAGACGTGGTATCCTTATCTAAACAAGTCCAAATTTTACCAATGTTATGTAGCTAAAAGTGGGCAGAGTTGACTGTGGAGCTGATGTGGTCGTCTAACGAGAGGTTGCTTTGGAACATGACACTTAGATTTCGAGCTGATTTAACAGGAGATATGCTGGCAGAGCCAATTTTGAGCGTTTGCCTTTCCAATTCCTGAATCACACTAGGTTTGCCCATAACTAGTAAGTTAGTTTTATCATCGTTTAGTTTTAGAAAATTTGCTGCCATCCATGTATGGATGTCATCAATACATGCAGCAAGTGAGTTGAGAGAATTTGAGGTGCTCGAAGGCTCGAAGGGATCAAAGCAAAAGTGCAACTGGGTGTCATTCGCATGGAAGTGAAAGGATAGATTGTGCTTGGCAATCAAATCAGCAAGAGGGAGAGAATAAACCGTGAAAAGAACCGGACCTAGCATGAACCCCTGAGGTACCCCATATTTCACAGGTACCTCGGATGATTTTTGTCCATTCACGTCAATAATCTGGAGTCTCCCACTGAGATAGGACCTGAACCATTGCAGAGCAGTGCCAGTGATGCCCGGGCGAGATGAGAGGCGCTCTAGAAGAGCTTTGTGATCGATAGTATCAAAAGCTGCCGAAAGATCAAGCAAGACAAGCAGAGACACTCTACCCATGTCTGCATTTCTAAGTAGGTCGTTGTATACCCTAAGCAATTCTGACTCTGTGGAGTGATTCGCTCTAAAGCCAGACTGAAACTTACTAGCAAGATTTGAAGTTTCGATATGCGAGTTCAGCTGGTCCGCCACGACCTGTTCAGGTGTCTTTGATAGGAATGGTAGAAGGGAGACTGGGCGGTAGTTGCTCAAGTTCTCTTGGTATAGTGTCGCTCTCTTGAGAAGTGGCCTGACTACAGCTTTTTGAAAGGCGCTGGGACATGACCTGAGGCTAATGACATATTAATTATGCTAGTTATGCATGGCAGCAGCAGATCAATGCAACGTAGGAGCATCGCAGTGGGAATCGGGTCCAGAGGACTCGCTGTTATCTTCTATGATTGGGATACGAATTTCAGGACGAGATCACTAGTGACCTGCTGAAATGTAGACATTCAGGTGCAGCCAGGAATCGGGGAACAGCATTCTAGTGGGGTTGTTGTCATCGCAGGCATGGACTCCAAGTCGTTAAATGAGTGAGTCCGTTTTCCATTAACACAAGTCCCCAATATCACTGTTCCATTTTTTCTGTAATATTTCGAGTAATTCTATCACGGAGCAGCTATGATGAGTGCCTCGTCAAAATTTCAGGGAGAAGATTTTATGAATTTGCATGTGTTGCTGCAACATGCACTCTTACAATTGAAAATGAGCATTGAATTGTGCATTGAATTTTGAAATACATTAATCCCTCGCCACGTTGCGCATCGACTTTCGCGGCTTCACTCTATCGTGGTTTTGTATTATTATCATTATAAAGTTGATTGAGGTAGTGAAGATGACACAGCACGCTCTCGGTTGCTTTAATCAATTATACACGCCTGTATTAACATAGAAATTGATATTGCTGTACTTATTGACCGTAGGCCCGTGTATTTTAGCACCCAGCAAATCTGTCAATGCCAGGTGCAGCCGCTCGACCACTCCGTGTGCACAGGCATGAACTTTTCCCAAGAAATCGGGTGTGGCGAAACCAAGCCAATAGTAACGTGACGTCCACTGATTCCTATACTATCCTCTCACAGACGTACCCCCCAGAGGGTGTTAGGGCCATATGTCTCCGGGCGCGAGATCAGGAGGAGCATCCAGAGGGCAGAAAAATGTCTAATACTTGGTGGGAGCGCCATCTCTGTAGTTCGTCACTGGACGTACAACATCCTAAGAATGCCCCCTGTATCCTATAAATGTACAATGAAATGTACAACAACAATAATATGATATTTGTAACGTCTAATATGTCCTATTATTTCTTATTTTATCTAATATATTGCATCGGACGAATTTAATGGCAACTAAAGCTGTGATATTACTTGCCGGGGGCTCGAATTACGTTAAAAACCATATTTACAGGGTCATGGGCAGTTTTTTTCTTTTCCGCTCAAACTACGGAAATATTTTATTTATAAATAAGGAATATTACTTCGCAGAAATTCACTTATCGCGATAGAGTCTGGAACTGGCTAACCACGACAAACGAGGCACGACTGTGCTTGAGAGTAGGGCATTTAATCAGCACGTTGTTTAATTACTTATTTAAACGCTGTGGGGATTATCTGTCAGCGGTACGAATAAAATTAAGAGCCGGACTAAATATTTAGTCTTACGATGGTCTGCCGGTCGCTGAGTCATTGTGGCTGAGTTGCGCAGCAATATGCCTATTTGCACGATCTCAAATTGAAATTTGTTTGCCCGCGAGAAAAGCGGGCAAACAAATTTCAATTTGAGATCGTGCAAATAGGCATATTGCTGCGCAACTCAGCCACAATGACTCAGCGACCGGCAGACCATCGTAAGACTCTCAATAGCGCCATGGGTCATAAGTGGACCCCTTTGGCTCTATATACCTGCAACGAATGCCGACTATCTAAATGCGATTCCCAGCGTCTAATATTTTTGTAGTACGTACATAACTCGGCGTGAATGAATCTGTCTTTCCAACGAATGCGACAGGACTCGCTCCGTACGCGTCAGCAAACCCCTGAAATCCAGCACTGCAACCATTGGCTCGCATTTATTCGCTCAGTTCTGCTGCGTACACTGTGATTTCTATACTGCGCTTGAGCAACCTGTTGTTCGGCATACGGAACGCTGGCCCAGAACAACGCCAACGGTTTTTGGAGCAGCAAGACGCACGACTGCCTTCGCCGCCTTCTCACGCTAGAGTCTCTCCTCCTCCACTCCTCTGGTTGACCCCGATGATTCATCGAGGACCACAACTGTGCAGCGGCCGACCCTGATGGTGAATCCACCATCTGGCCACCAGCGGTTACCGGCCTGTGTCCATGCCACATCACAGGCTCGTTAGAGGAGCCGGCATACAGTCAAACTACACGACCGGCGCTGGCCGCGAGCTCCGTGAAAGACGCCTGGCACTGATGCGATCATGCGGTAGCCTCAACAGTGAGGTTGTGTGCACGTATGAGCAAATCACTAATAAAAATGTAGCAAGCTCAGCGATTATCGCTACTTATCAATATATTTTTGCGTGCTCGAATTTTTCCTCTGAAGACAGAGGATCCTTTGAATCCTTGCTCGAAATGCATTTGTTTGCAATAGCTTTGCTCGTGCTTCACGCATCACGTGACCTTGCATATGGCGGCCGAGATTAACGTGAACATTGCAGTGTATTCGGACCAAACGCCTGACGCACGGTGCACGCTAGAAAGCTGCCCAGTGACTGCGCAGATGCAGCACTTCTTCCGAGTTCTATCGCCGAGGTCTTACACGGTCGCCGGTCTTTGACTGACGACACAGCAGAACGTGGTGGTCGGTCTTTTTTCAACCGGTAGCTTAGAGAAAGAACTGAAAATTCGCTCGTACGACCTTTGCTGGGGAGGGTTCAGGCTAACGGGCTCGAGATAACCCTTGCAATAGTTGCCCGTATTCTCACGGGCATGGCTTCTGTGATTACGTTTAAAAAATGGTATAGTCAGTCTGGTTTGGCCCAGAGGTTAAGGTGCTAGCATTTGACGACCGTGGTCGTGGGCTCGAGCCCTGCAGCATATGCGCAGCATGTAGATACAGTTTAAGTCCTAAAAGGGTGCTATACAAATTAATTAAATTATTTTAACACAATTATAGCCTCTAAAACCTATTATTATTTACCTCCAAAGTTACGGTGGATATTTTATGCTTAACGTCATGAGCAAAAATTGGATTTTTAATCTGTTGCAATGATGCAATAGAAGCCTTCTCTGTGAAGCTACAAAGAGAAGTTGCAGCACTTCAGTAAGCATTGAGTATTATTGAAGGCGACGTTTTAGAATATGCTTGATAATCCACAATTTTTTGGAACTTGCTCAATTGGCTTCAGCAGTACGAAACTTTGCATGGAGTGATCAAAGAAGCCCATGTTGACATATATATTTTTTTAACCGTTACCGCAGTCATCTAAGCAGTTTTTAACCTCTAGCTTTCTGTATTTTAAAAACTGACCAAATACTAATTAAGATTATCCTTCCAGCAATTTGGTCTACCTAAGTCGCAAGGGTAAGGCTTCCTTCTACGTAGCAGACCTAATTCACGTCATTTACGAGGTCACTTGAAACCTCAGGATCGCTCACAAACTCTCTGCGCCCTCAGCTACATCAAGACAGTAAGAGAAAGTAGGTATTTACCTGTCAAGAACTTGTGCTCACAGAGTTTATTTTAGAAAATTCCGTGACGAAGTTTCTTGTGAGGCGGCCAACTCGGCAAGCTTGAAGGCATACTCGTTTATGGTTGTGCTTGTGGCTTTGACTAGGCCGGGTACAAGCAGCAATTTCGGGAGGGCAGTAGCCGCTACTAATATTCGCAAAGCGAAAGCTATCCAATAAAAAACAAGATATATGTAAGTAACCTAAAAGTAAAACAGGAATACCAGCAGAAACGAGAATAATGCTGCTAAATTCCTTTTTGTCACAGCAAATCTATTCCTTTCCGGCCTTGGCCATTGTGCTGCTTTGCAGGATCGTAACTCGGTATTCATTATGTGTGCGTTTACGTAAAAAGCGTGAAAGCTGTATCTATCAGGCCAAATACGTTCTTGTAGTTCAGGTAGCAGGCAAATATTAGCAGCTAGCACCCAGAAGGGTCATATTCCTGTTGCATGCGCTCAGCAGGTGAGGAGAAGGCATCATTGTATGCAATAAAACATCAACCAGGATCCCAAAAAATACTAGCTGATTTAACAGCCTCTTTTGTATAGCGACAGAAGAGCCTTTACGGTTATCACCACCGCTTGAAGTGGCGATAAAGGATCGCCGACCGCAGGATTCGAACCCACGACATCGGACCGAGGTCGTGGAAAGCAACCGCCTTACCTAGTGTGCCATCACGGCTCACCAAGGATCACATGACCTATCACTTGCATCTCAGTCACAGTAGGCCCTCCGAGACATTTAACCGTTTAAACTGATTAAGTCATCAACGAGATATACAATTATGTTTTCTTTATAGTTTATTTGTGCTCCATTACTACAACTAATTATTCAGCAAAAAGATCGCAATCATGAATATTTCCTTTTATAAATTGCAAACTTTTAATGAATCACTGTCAATAGAATAATAACTAGGGGTTCCAAATTTCAGTGGAAGCGTGGTGGTTTTATAACGGCAATATTATATAAAATATTTATAAAGGCAATATTTATAAAGGCAAATTATCAAACCGCAAGGGAAACTATGAGGAATTGAAATTACTTTAGATACAATGTTTACAATATAAGCCATATGAAATGACTCATTACGTTCTAATGATTATATAAAAACCAATAACAGCTAAATTTCAAACAACTATCATAACCTGAACGATTAAGCATGCATATATTAAAATTATTTGGCTCCGCTAGGGACGATTGCTTTATTCACTAGGAATTACCTTCTAAATATGACCGAATTTTAATCATCTTTGGAGACTTGCTTCAACTAGTGCCCTGAAGTTACCGTAGTTTAGCAACCTTCAGAGCTGACTTTTAAAACGGGGTCATTCACTTGAATTTTTTTTACCTGAGGAACCTAGAAGCGTTTGACTTCCAAGACCCCCTCCCCCAAGAGACTAGTTCAGAATGAGGGCACCGAAAGGGAGCCCAGATGAAATGCCCTTCAATGGTTCTCTCTAATGGCCGGCGGCTCCTTATTGAGACAGATAACAAATCTTCGCATCGAGACCGAGCTGGCAGCGAGTCCGCCGTCGTACTAGTGTCTGACCCGCCTACGGCAAAGACTGTATGCCTTTTTGACATCAAACTGGCAGCGCCTTCTGGAAGCGGGCTCAGACTCGGGCCCAGACTCGGGCTCAGACTCGGGCTCAGACTCGGGCTCAGACTCGGGCTCAGACTAGGACTCAGACTCGGGCTCAGACTCGGACTCAGACTCGGACTCAGACTCGGGCTCAGACTCGGGCTCAGACTCGGGCTCAGACTCGGCACGCTTAACGAGCGCCGCAAACAAGCGCCCTAAAAGTTGGCTAGAATCTATCTTTGTACAGTCTGAATGGCAGCACCGATATAGAACCTCCAGAAAGGCCCCTGTAAATGGTGAGTTATAGGGAAGCGGCTTTTTCCATACGGTGAAACTTACGCCAGGTCCGGAAGGTTGCCTGCCAGGCAGCATTAGGTGGCCTGTCTAAGTAAGAATTAATTAAAGTAAAGATCGGCCGGCTCACTCAGCAGCTACATTTATGTAGCGGTACGAGAACCTTGGAGGATACTGACAAGGTATTTGTAACTCATTCCTTGTAGGCCTTCCTTCCCGAGCAAAGAGACGCTGACAGTTATGCAAAACTCGATAGATACGCCTATCTGTCGTAAACGTCGCAACCGCCACATCCAGTTACTTCTCGCCGATAAGCACTGGCTTACTTTCGTGCCGTTACGTCGTGGTCACGTGTCACTCACCCTGAGGTTCTCCATTGCCTCGCTCCGGCCTACTTGTCTGGATTGGCTTAACTTCAGACCTCCCGTCACACGTCAACCTCTCTTCTGACTCTGGTCGAGACATTATGCCTCACACTAACTGCAAGTCTTTCGGAGACCACACCATCAGTTAAAATGCTACCAAACCTTGGAACTCACTATCAACTGACTTCACGTCACCTCCTAATTTGACGACCATCTAAAAGTAGCGGAAATCTACCTGTTTCAAAAAGCATTTATATACTCGTGCCGACTAAATAGACTTTGTATGTGGTTGTGGGTTATGAAATTGTGCACGTCATGACTAAGGGCAAAACCGATACGTTTGTTTTACACCGCACCGGAGAGCCTGGATTTTTTCTGAGTACTTTACTTAGCTAATAACAATAAAAATAATAACGCACTTGATAAAGCGCCGTCAGAGAACTCAGTCGTTTCTGAGGCGCTTTACATTTGCTGCGAAGGAAACACGGTCGAATGGTTAGTGGTAGCATGCTCGACAAACAACAAGAATAACATGGTTAGGGGTGACATGCACAGGATCAGCATGCAAATGTGGTTAGTGGCAGCATGCACAGTATCAGCACGCATAAGCACATGCAGGTTAAATCATAGGGACCGACTAAATGCTGCAATAAATAGGTGCATTTTTATTTTATTTTTAAATGTGGTCAAGTCAGAGGACGTCATAATACAAGTCGGGATTGAGAACCAGGCTTTGGGCGCATACGAACTAAAGGCACAGTCTCCAAAGAATTAGCGGTTTGCACGAGGTATAGGCTAACAGCTAGATTCTGAAAAGCGGGTGGAGGTACGATGCTGAGGCTGTTGGGGGAGTGGTAGTAGATCTGATAGGTGGGCTGGAGCCATAGAATGAAGGGACCTAAAAGTGAGCGACAAAACATTGAAGTCAATTCGTTGCTTGACTGGCAGCCAGTGCAGGTTGGCGAGAAGTGGTGTGATGTGGTAACTGCGACGCTCATGACAGACAAGCCTAGCTGCGTTAGAGTTTTGCACCAGCTGTAAGCGCCTGATTGCACAGGCCGGTAGACCAGCAAGCAGTGAGTTACAGAAGTCAAGACGGGATGTCACAAATGCATGGACAAACTTAGATGTCATATCCCTGCCTAAATAAGCCCAAATTTTAGCAATGCTATGTAGCTGAAAGTAGGCAGACTTGACTGTGGAGCTAATATGGTCGTCTAACCAAAGGTCACTGTGGAACATTACAACTAGATTTCGTAGAGATTCAACAGGAGATGTGCTGGCAGAGCCAAATTTGAGGGTTAGCCTTTCCAATTTCTGGATCCCACTTGGTTTGCTCATAACTAGTAAGCTGGTTTTATCATCATTCAATTTAAGAAAATTTGCTGTCATCCATGTGCAGATGTCATCAACTGTGCATGATCGAGTGACTTTCACTGACCGTGGGTCTTACTAACAAGCGGCCGTTAGCCTTAGGTGTGCCGCTGCATGCTTGTTTTAGCGTGATCATAATGTGCTCTTACATGCCTGCCTACGCCAGATAAGTTGCTTTTTATCAGCTATCGCTTAGTGTTTGCTTTGCAGCGTGTAGTGATGGGCCTGAATAAAGATTAAGTTTTCTCAGCGTGCCACACAATTTTTTTTTATTGATATTCAAATGCTTACACATTTTATATATTAATATAGTGCAACAGCCTGTGCTTGAGGTAAACTTAGTTTGACATGGAAACGCTGCGCAAATCTGCAGCAACTGCATATATAGGATTTACAAAACCTCAGATATTCATTGAATGTGCTTGTTCCATACACTGGCCACACTAACGGAAGTTAAACCAAAGATGACATTCAGAAGGCACACTTTTTAAAGAATTCAAGTTTGAAAAATCCCATCGGTTCAAGGGGAAGCTTTAAGTGAGCCAAGGAGGAGCTTAATCTCTGTCTCTCTCTCTCGCTCTGTCTCTCTCTCGCTTTCGTTCTCTCTCTCTCTCTCTCTCTCTCTCTCTCTCTCTCTCTCTCTCTCTCTCTCTCTCTCTCGCTCTCTCTACCCTCTCTCTCTCTCTCTCTGTCTCTCTCTCGCTCTGTCTCTCTCTGCCCCTGTCTCTCTCTCTCTCTCTCTCTCTCTGCCCCTGTCTCTCTCTCTCTCTCCCTCTTTCTCTCTCTCCCTCTCTACTTTACCGAAAGTAGCCGTAACAGGAAGCACGAAGGGCACACAGGTCAGAGCGTGGTCTAATTAGCGGACGAACCCCGAGCGGTCAGTTCCGGGAGCGCAAGGCTCACTCGTACCCCTTCGAGCAACCTCCATCTAAAGCTTGGCATTTGCAGGAGACCCGCTAACCACGTCGGTCCTTACATTCCGTCCGCCAGCCCGCGCATGCGGTTTCTCGGTCATTTGCCGATTTTATGAGAATTAGCGGTGACTCGGCTAGTGTACAGCACTATCAAAGTGCGTTAGGTCAACTCAACTTCAGTCGTTTCTTTTTTCCCGTATCGGCCGCTGGACCAAACTCCCAGGAACTCAGCGGTCTCTCGCCTGAGACTACCGATCTCAGCTGTTTCAGCGCCAAACGCTAAGAGTGATCGATCCTCTTTTTTAGCGTCCGGTCGAGACGGCGGCGGTAGAGCGAGGTAAGCAAACAATTTTCTAGCGCTCGCATTCGCTCGCACCCGATGTCCGCTCGCCCTCTGCGAAGCGAGTCCGAGAAAGCCGACGATTTGAATTCAACGTTTTATCAAAGAACTCCCGCAAATACCCTTGCATACTCACAAGATGGCCACCGGATGTCACATGGTTCCCTCCGCGACAGGGTCATGCCCTGCATCTGGAGGGCGGGTTAGTTGGACGCACGACAGCCAACCAGAAATTGACGTTCGTGCAGCTTGCATGCTATGGATTCGACGCCCGCCTATAGCGTTCTGCCGCCATTAATTCTCCTGCCAACTTTGTCTACCTACCAGGCTATTTTCCCGCTGTCGTGGCGTTAGCCCGTGCGCCTATGGCTGCTCTGCTTCCGGGTCGGCCGTTGTGTAGCAGACAGCTTTGCGGTATGGGCCGGTCGTACGGGGCGTGGAGGCTCGTCGCCTACATCTTCGCCGCGTACGAGTTGGTAAGTATACTAGAAGCAGATGGCGATCGAAATGCAATACGCTCGGGCAATTCGAATATAGCGCGTCTGGGCGACTCGCTGTCGGCGGCGGTCGTGCATGCCCCTTGCCAGCCGTCTGCTGGAGCGAGCTGGTTTCGGACGCGATCGCCCTTCACACCGCTCATCCGTTGCTTATCGCTACGCCGGCCAACCACCCTCAGTTGCGTGCGGCATTTTTTAATTTGGCGCTAGGTTCTGGTCGCCCGCGTTCGTTCGTAACCATTCGGCAGTCTGTCGCCAGCGTCCGCCGGTGGAATTGAGCTCCGCTACGACGACCGCCGCTACCGAGGCTTTGCATGACCCCGCGTTGCTCTCCAACGGCGGCGGTCGCCGCAGTTGCCTCCGCGGCATCCGCCACAGATTTGCTCCATCGCGCGGCTGCTGTTCGTGCTCTCTAGAATTCGAGCGCTCGCTTGCGTCCCTTAGACCCGATTGCTGGCGCTCGGTTGATATTCCTTGAGTGCTCCTCTGATGCTGCACTCACAGCAGAGCGACGATGACGTGCGATCGGACGATTAGGTAGTAGCGTCGCCGCCGCAGCAGCAGTGCAGCTACAGAAAGCCTTGCGGATAGCTCTCTCGCTCCGTACGTCGTCTAAGCGACCGTACCTTCGCCCGGTCGTTAGCCGAACCTGCTTGGCAGCTGGTGACGCCAGCTGTCAGCACGCCTTCCCCTGCCCGTTTTCTTTCGTGGGCCCACTCGCCTTTGCCGCCTTATCGCTCACTTGCTGCATGCATTGATGACATCCGCACATGGATGGCAGCAAATTTTCTAAAACTAAGAGACTATAAAACTAAACCCAGTGTGATTCAGAGATTGGAAAGGCTGACTCTCAAAATTGGCTCTGTCAGCATATCTCCAGTTGAATCATCTCGAAATCTAGGTGTCATATCCCAAAGCGACCTCTCGTTAGACGACCATATCAGCTCCACAGTCAAATCTGCCTATTTTCAGCTTCATAACATTGCTAAAATTCGGGCTTGTTTGGATAAGGATACCACGTCTAAGTCGGTCCATGCATTCTTCACATCTCGTCTCGACTTCTGCAACTCACTGCTTAGTGGCCTACCGGAAAGTGCGATCAGGCGATTGCAGCTGGTGCAAAATTCTGCAGCTAGGCTTGTCTGTCGTGAGCGGCGCAGTTGCCACATTACTCCACTTCTCGCCGACCTGCACTGGCTACCAGTCAAGCAACGGATTGACTTTAAGGTTTTGTCGCTCACTTTTAGGTCCCTTCATTCTATGGCTCCAGCCTATCTCTCAGATCTACTCCCCCACGAGGCCAAGCATCGTACCACCCGCTTTTCGGAATCCAACAGTCTACAAATACCTCGTACAAACCTCAAATCCTTTGGAGACCGTGCATTTAGTTCGTAGCTCCCAAAGCCTGGAACTCTCTCCCGACCTGCGTCAGAACATCCCCTGACCTGACCACATTTAAAAAGAACTTAAAAACACACCCATTTAGGACAGCATTTAGTGGGTCCCTGTGATTCGTCCTTGATGTGCTTATGTGTGCTGACACTGTGCATGCTGCCACTAACCACATTTGCATGCTGACCCTGTGCATGTCACCACTAACCATATCATTCATTTCGTTTGTTTATCAAGCATGATTTTACTCACCATTCAATTGCATTTCCCTTTGCAGCAAATGTAAAGCGCCTAGAGAGAGATTAAGTTCTCTGAGGGCGCTTTATCAAGTGCATCATTATTATTATTATCGCTGGCGCTCTCTCGTTACAGGCCAGCGGTTTGGGCTCACTGGGCCTCGGCGTTTACTCGCTGCTGCTGCGGCAGCGGTACGCCGAGGTGAGCGGGTTCTCGTCCTCCCCAGCTCACCTGATGATCGCTCTGTCGTCGTTTACTCTGGTGGTGGCATTGCTCGGATTCCTCGCCGTCCGGACGGATAAAGTGGCTCTGCTGAGGGCGGTAAGCAGCATGTGGCTACTCGACGAATTGACGATACCGTGCAGGCTGCCTGGCTGCTCTTTTGCCCGCTACTATCGGCCTCGGCGACCAACTGCGATCAACTTGCCATTGGCTCCGGCTGCTCAAGGCACATAGCCGTGTTTCAGCACAAAAAGGTCATTTGCTGAATTAATGCGAAAATTCTATCGTGCTCCATTAAACCAGTCAGCATCCGTTAGCTTATTGACCCGTCGCAGGCTCACTCGGTGAAGTATCTCTTCGCTGTCTCTCTCTCCCCTTGTCTTTATTTTGCACTCTCCGTCCCACTCCTCACCCATTATATGTCTCTCTCTCGCTATGAATAAATAACCACCCCGACGAATCACCCTAATTTCTGGGCTCTCCGCCAGAGCAGCAGTGGTACTGCAACAGTTTCTGGACACCTCGAAGGGGCACTTCACATCTAACAGAACCTGCAGAAGCTATAGGATCTAGAATTTGTGGAGCAAGTGGTAGCCTCGTTGACTCGACGTAATAGCAACCTCTTCAAGGTCTAAAATAGAAACATACATGTGCGACTGAAAGTCTATTTCTGAATTTCTGTATTCAGAAAACACTTTTCCACGCTTCCGCAGCCATGCAGAGTCTTGAAAGTAAGGTTATTTGTCTCTGTTTTTCGTATATTTCGAGCCGCTATTCCTGGCTACCGCCAGAATAGTCCCTTCCTCTCAGCCCAAGGTGAGAGGCTCGAACCCAATGACTTACGTCGTGGATTGGAGTCCAGCCACAGGCAATTCTTCATTGCTTACTGCAAGCGGTGGCAAGTACCGTTAATATTACTTTGCCTCTATATAAATGAGGCTGTTTAATCAACTAACCATTAATTAACCTGTTTACTCTCTCTCTCTCTCTCTCTCTCTCTCTCTCTCTCTCTCTCTCTCTCTCTCTCTCTCTCTTTCTCTCTCTCTCTCTCTCTCTCTCTCTCTCTCTCTATGTGTGCGTGTGTGTGTGTGTGTGTGTGTGTGTGTGCGCGCATGTGTGTGAGCTTGCCACCTCATTTTTATTCATTCTTCAAGTCAAGAACGTAATACTCGTCAGCTAGTGTTGGTCGTAGATGCGAGCTAAATTCAGAATGCAGTCTCCTTTAGTGCTCCATGTGCAATGCTTGCACAAGCTGAAGACCTGCAGTGAAGGCCCGACCTTTCTTACATGCCCTCGCGGGATGGTAAAGCATAAAAAATGAGAAAAGCTTGCTTCCATTTCTTGCTATTTCCTAAGCTGTAGCTACGCTGTCCCCTCTCTCCCTCTGCTGCAAAAGCATGCCAACCAGCTGCCAGTCAGCAGCGATCCGGTTTTTCTTCGTTTATAATTTGGCTACCTCACGTGACCGTTAGTCCATATGCTCAATGCTGTATACTTAATGTTGCTCGATTTTCCTGTTTCTCCAGTTTGCCCTGTGTGCAGCCGTGGTGTTGCTGTTTGAGGTGGCCATCGGCATTCTGGCCTGGATCTACCGAGAAGAGGTGAGATGTCCACGTCCTGCACCAGCGTGATTGAGAGCACGGTTCTTCAGCCTGTCGCTCAGGCCTAGCTCGAGCATGCGCTGCCGTGTCGATTGCATTGTACTATGGCTTATCTTGTAGTGTGCCACTGGTGTTGTGCTACTGAGTCTCTTGCTTTCATTACATGCACTTGCACCTGTCACCCGTAGCCTCCAGCAAGGGCGACTGACAAATATGCATCTCTCTGCTCGAAACTCACTCCCGTTTTTTGTTGCAATGCTGCCATCAGCAATGTCTTCGGGGGGGGGGGAGTAAGCTCGCCGAACGAGTACTATGTGGTTGATTTGACTTTGCTGGTGCTGCTGCTGGGCATTGAAATTTAGTTTGGTATTTTATAGACCTCGCCATATCAACCGATTTCCGAGTGAGCAAAAAGAAACTAACGTTTGTGTAGGTTCTCCGAATAGCAACACAGGACTTGAGAGCTGGGATCTGCAGAAGAACTTGTATTGTGCTATAAGAAATTAGTCTGCTAGGTTAACCGTTGGCATCGATTTGGCAGGCAAGGCAGACTTCTAGCAATAGCTTGGTCAGTTTGTTAGTTGGCCGAAACAATAGTAAATTATTAGATTTTTCAAGTAATAGGCTTGCGTGTATGCATCTGTGCACGTGCTGACAAAAAAGCAATCCAGTAACTCGAGTATCCACGCACTACCCGCAAATATTGGCGGAGTTGCCTTCCGATAGCTGGATTCCGTTGGGATTGCCTTGCGAATAGGTTGGACAAGTTGGCGATCGTTTTCTACGTGGCTTAGTAGGAAATAGGAGCAAAAGATGTGCATGTCATACTTGATGCCCTTTAAGGCAGCTAGATGTGAGAAAACGTAAGTATTTGCTCCTTGCTAGTTTTTTTTTGTAAAAGCCGTCCTCTAGTGCTCGTGAGAAGCAGCTGCTCAGGCTTTTCCCACACACTGCGCTTGCCACTTCCTGCTAACAGTAGATGATTCTGGAGCGGTACTCTGATACTCTGAGGAGTAATTATGCATCTGTAAATCATTATAGGTGTGCCTAGACTATCATTTGACGATTTTGGATGCCATGCCTAGAGATGGCCATCGTCCTGTGACCAGGCACGGATTCCGAGGGCATCGGTACAGAACCGAATCATGGCTCCTGTCATAAATACCTCATCATCCTTTCGAAGCACTGCGGAGGGCTTCACCTATTTTATTATATATTCTCTCCATCTCTCTCTTTATCTAGCCATTTTCTCCCACGGGCTAGATCGGTCTGCCTCGAGGGCTCGTGCTCGATCTAGCTCTGATCGTTCTTGTTCTGCCCAGCATTATACCCTTGGATGTACGTGCACGAGTACCTGCAGGCATAGATTCCGCTGTCTAGTTGTTTGCTCGGTCCTTGTGATAACCTGCGGCTATTGCAATTAAAGATTTGCTGATTGACTCACTAGGCTCCGAGAGACGACTCACAGGTGGACATTGCTGTCACGCCAGTGCAGCCTGCCATCTCCAAGACTCTCTCAGTCACACGTGCTGATTCACTCTTGGTGCTCCGAAATCTTGTTTGGCCGGACCAAGTATTTGCGATGACTTGCTGACGTTGCTGCAAATGCCCACCATTTGCTGACCCTCCCAGTAGGGCTTGGATGCAGCTCACGAGTAAAGAGGTACCGTCGATCTCTCTCTATCTTAGACATGTCTTTCAAGTAGGATACCAGAAGAAATTCTTGAGTACAGATTCAATTAGCTCGTCGGATGGATTGACTTCACTACCTGCAACCCTGTACTTGCCGCGTTTGTCAAATTCAGCCAACTCTAAGCTGTACGAGATGGGCATTGTGAGCTAATCAGTGAAGCCGGTGTGACTAGTCATCATACACCCATGCATGCAATTTTGCAGGTGCAACTGTTTCTGTTATTCCTTACATAGTTCAGAGCTTGATAAACTCTTGACTAAATGATACAGGCACAACTGGTTGACATCGGTGCGGATCAATGTCTGACCACTAAAGGAATTTACTTCTAACAAACGTGCTGATCAATGTCTGACCACTAAAGGAATTTACTTTTAACAAACAACCGACTCTGGGTTGCCATGTAGTGGCAAATACAGAAAATTGCCCGTTCGTGCTGCTGCTATGGAACCGAGCTAGGCATGAGAAAATTTCAATCAGCTTGGACCCTCGTAATCAGGAGGCCAGTTCTAGAGATCTCCGAGGCATTTACGCAAGGCAACACTGTATCTGGCACCAACGGCTAGGCATTGGTGTGCACAGTTGCTGACAGAGTTTGAATCTGTGCCCTAAATCATAGGACAACTGTCTTAGCAACCCAAAAAGCCACTATGATGGGTAGCGAAAATCTGTGCCCTGTTCTCAGAGTCGTTGGCAGATTAAGCAGCAGAGAATCCTGTGTGACATCCATGGCATTAACATGAGCTGCCATGTTATGCTTGAGGCCTCAGGGTTTCGGCAAACCTTTACCAAGCAACAAATCCGAAGTTAGTTATTTAGATAGTGCAGCAGTCAATTCTTGCTGTGAGGTTAAAATTTTGCATCCGAAGCCAAGTGTGCATTCTAGGCTGCAATGCAATCTGGAGTACTTTCGGCGGTGTGGCTCTCCGCGTTCGGTGTGGAGCGAGCGAGTGAGTTTCTGCTTAGAAAGCTGTGAAACCTTTAGAGTCCGTCAGTGCCGTCGAGGCTACCCTGCAGCTTTCTTGGTGCCAAATATTAGGGCAATTGCTGTGCTACTACGTAGGCAAAGAGTCTACAGCCTGTCAGAGTCTGCTTGGCTGGCTAGTCACTGTTACCGGATTTGTTGAAAGAAATGCAGGCGAGCTATCTTCATTCCGGCCCTTTTCTGGATGCTAAACAGAATTTCGACCCGTGTGCCAAGACACACCATGCCACCACTGACGGTCAGTCGGTGCAAGTAGTGCCCCTCCATACGGGAGAATTGACCTCCTACAACCAACCACCCTTACTTGGTTGCCTCCGATGCCCTCTTGTTTGCAACATTGGCATCAGGTAGAAATCACATTACAACGATCGTGATGGTAGCCAGCACTAGTCCGATGAGGGCCCGGAGAGCGTGCTGGCTCGGTGTAATGCGTACCGTAGCATCTGTGACATTTGACATTGTGAATTTGGAAGCTTTGTGCCAAGGAATGCTTGCTCTTGAATGTCACAATTCATTCTCCTTTGCGATTGACTTTTCAAGTCGCTCATTCTATTTTCTGAGGATGGTGTGCAAAGGGTATTGCCAATGAGAGCTAAGCCACGTTCAATCTTTTTTTCAAGATTATGGACTACCTTTCCCGGGTGGCTACCTTACTAGCTTACTGGTTCTGTCTACACTGGACCACAGCTCTTTAGTTTCTGCTAGGCTACCGTAAAAAGCCATTGCGTCTCTACTGTTGATAATGTAAATGGCCGCAAACCTAGTCAACAAATCCAAGAGGTTTAGCCATGCATCTCCTTTGCTAAAAGGACTGTGATGGCTCCTGTTTGATCAGTGGATACAGAGAACAATTCTTACTCTAACCCACAAGGCCTGCAGTGGCTTGACTTTCATGTCTTGCTGTATTGCTGCATCCGTATCAGCCTCCTTGTACCCTCAGGTCATCCCTAGAAAATGATTTAGCTGTTCCATTCATTTGCTTAGAGATCACTGGTAACAGAATCGTTTGCTCTGGGATTCTAGACTGTGGAACTCACTTTCAAAATTCTTAGGCATCCAGGTTTACTCCCGTGTTGCCGACTGTAGCACATTCTTTCCAGCCTTCCTGAGCTGCTACTTTCATGCTACTGACGGAGATACATTACATTACTCACTACCTTATCGACTCCTTGTCTCCCGGCTCAGCTATGCTTTTTGCATTCTCTTTGCTGCATGGGAAGATTACTTTTTTTGGTTGGTTACTTAAGTTGGTTGGTTAAGTTGGTTACTGCATGCACAGCAAAATCCGCTTTTGAGGTTTTGATTGAGCAATAGGCGACTCTCCAGCATAACACAAACTTAGTCTTTCTAGCTTTTTGTAGTTGCAGTCGGGAATATATATATATATATATATATATATATATATATATATATATATATATATATATGTATATATATATATATATATATATGGCTATATATATATATATATATATATATATATATATATATATATATATATATATCTATATATATGGCTCACTGATAAAAAATAACAATTTTTTTAAAATTGCCTGGAAATTTGCCTTAATCTTCATTGTACCTCATGTACCCACGATGCCTCTTGTGTCTCTCAACGCTAGCCTTTCTTGTTCGATGGCCCACCATGCCCACGTTGCTGGGTGGCGGTCGAGGTGCTATTATTCCTCTGCTGGCAGGAGCCAGGCATACAATAGAGTATTTCTTGCGTTTTTCGCCTCCACCATTTCGCTGTGTTCAGAACGTAACTTGAAAAAGTCACCTACTGCTCATTTCAGAAGGTTTGTTTAAATTGTAAATAATCTCTCAATTATCCGCTAAGGTGGTGTTTAGATTCGAGACCACCTGCCACGGTTGGAAGGTGCCGCTGCACGACTAGCCTTGCCAGTTTTTGAGCTTTCTGTCAATCGTGTCGCCGGATGCAGATGCTGATCTTCACTCCGCACCTACTGACCACACTCATGTGTGCTCTAGTTATGCCAGTCCTCGTATTATTTTAACTAGCTTAGAAGCCTTTTAGCCTTTATTCCAAGACGAGACCGGTAAGGTAGGCTTGCTCGGTGTTTTTCTGCGACGGTTGAAAGACGTGGCTTCCTTATAAATATAAATAAATATGATCCATTTGCATAGCACTCTAAGAAAACCTAATCTCTATTCGTACGCTTCACATATGCCACAGGGCTCGAGCCCTCAACCTCGGCAAACCTTAATCGGGCCGAGCACCTTAACCACTGGGCCAAACCAGCTCGGAATGCATCGGAGTGTGAGTAGTTCAAACTCCGACAACAACAAAATGCTCCTCTTGCTCGGTTTGGCTCGCTGTGCCCCACGAAGCGCATGGAACTCTTGCAGCCCCGCAGCAGTCCCGGGTCCTAGCACACTTCTTTACTCCTGTCATTGTCGATGGTGCACACAATTCGGGCTGAAATGTGCAATGCGATTGGTCATAAATGCCATCCAATGGTCCTATCGTCTGATGCAGCTCACGGCATCACTAAGTGCAGCTGAGCTGCATTTAGTGACGCTGTTTGACAACCCTCACGAAGCTGTGCTGCACATAGTTTGACCGAAGTAGGTAGTTTGTAACAGGGCCTTCACCGTGCAAGCATTACCGTATTAGTTTTTTATGTGTCGGATTAGGCAGGAATTGGCAACAATTCCATGACAAATCCCGTGGCAGAGGTAATAGCAAGCATTATGCGATTGGCACCTAACCGTCCTACTAGAATCTGACAAAATCGTTAGTAATGCCCTGTGCCTGTCAGTAAAACGAGCCTCTTTCAATGGCTAGATTATGCATGCAGAACTCGGCAACCTGAGCGCAGAATGTTTTTTTCTTTGCATCATCAGGAACAGAAATGGTTGAATCTCAGGATTTTTTTGAGTGGCAGACAGTGACTGTAACCCACCTGAAAGCAGTACTGCACCATACAGACTTGGTGCTGCCATTATTCTTTGAAGACCGTGGCACTGATCTTGCTATCTCTATCTCCTTAACCGTGAGCCTTGTCTCACAGCTGCCTCTGTGCTAGGTATTTTCCTATTGCTTAACTTGGCCCAGTCATGTTCTCCAGGCCTGCTGCTTAGAAGCACGTGATGTGCAAGCTCTTGAGGTTAAGGCAACCATGCCGAAAGACACTTGACCTTTGAGCATACTGCAGATAGTGGTCAAAGATTGCAACTGCTTCAGATTGGTACAACGTCACTACTGCTTATGCACGTATGCTGCTTGACATAGAAAGAACTGCTTTGATTACATACCCATGACAGATTAGAGCAGGGTCGGCAAATCAATCAACCAAACATCCAATCGTTTTTCGGTTTTAATTCTGACTAGTGAGTGACTACTCGATAACCCATTAATGCGATCAGGCACACCCATCCAGTGGCCTACATTGTTGTACCTGGGAGACAGCTTTGACCTAGGTCGGCCATCAACGGGTTTGATCTTGTTGTAGTCAAGGCCGTTTTTGAAATGCACCTCTGTGCACTTTGCTGCTTCAACTTTGATGGAATCGGTGTGGTGAAGAAGTTCACACAATGTGCTGAGGCGTCCTTTAAGGCCTTCCAATTTGCTGATGCTCTTATCCTACTCATTTCTACAGCGGAAAGCCTGGTGCATAGATATGAATAGGCACGTGCTTGCTCATAAGTATTAGTATGTAGCACGTATTCCTGGTTTCTATTAGGTCATGGAGAGCCTGGGCGATGGCTAGCTCAGTCATGTGGGGTAAGGCCTTCGGCTAAAGGATACGGTCAATCGGATGACAAGTTAATAAAATGGTCGCGAAGTAAAGATTCATTGATGAAACCTTGCAGATCCCGTCTAATGATGTATTGGCCTGGATGTTGATTGGTGGCCGGTGGGCCTCTGCAATCGCTCAGCTAAGCATTTGCCTCATTTCAAGCAGTAATTAATAACTAATGGAAAACGCCTAGAGAGAGATTGAGTTCACTGAGGGCACATTATCAAGCGTATTATTATTATTATTATTAAATCAAGATAAAGCTCATGCTGACTTGTCCCACCATCGGGCACTGTGCAAAGCATATTCTTTTAAACTTCATTGGCCGGGTGATGAAGTGCCATGGTAACTAGAACTTGAGAAAGAAGCTCACACGAGTCTCATTTGGTTATATTACTCTAATTCTGTTAAGCTTCACTGGAAAAAGCAGCGAATACATCAATCGTGCTAAGATGGCACAGTGTGGCAGGTTAGCTACTTGCTGTCTGTGCATCAGTCCGTGCAAGTTATACCTCACAGACAGCATTAAGAATGAGACCAAGCTACACAAGTGCCACTGGCTTGCCGTCTGCAAAGCAGCCTGCTACAATGTGCATCCAGCTTGCTCGGTAGCCTGCTTTTGAAGCTCCCATGATGGTAAGCGATTCACCCTCTGTTTTAAGCTGATTACTCTAGCATGCATTCACATTCTTTGCTAAGAAATGTAGGCTAGCATGCGGAGAATGCTCGTCCAGGTAGTGACTAGACTCAAGCACACTTCCAGCGAATGCTGAACGCTCATTCGAGCAAGCCAAAAATTTGTTTTTGAAAAGACAGCTGGCATCAAATGTACGGGAGAACGACAGGCAACCAAGACACAGCAACACATGCATGTGAACAGAGGTGACTAAAGAGGCTGTGATCTCGGTACGATGCTCAGCAGTACAAATTTTTTAATAAGGCTGCTGGGCTTGTGGTAATGTGTGCGCAGTGTCAAACATCAATCATGCACGAGACTAGCAATGTGTTTTTCCGAATCTGCATTTTCACGAGCACTGCTTTCCGACGATCTTTACTTCCTTGTTTCGTCACATACTACCTAGTGTTCATTGCTCATCAGCCTATGCATGCGGCTCTTGCTTAAGGCGACATCCGGTCCGTTTTGGGTTAGCTTCCTTGTCGAAACAAACCTCTCTTTTTCAATGCTGTTTCGAAATTTGCTGAAGTTTAAGTTTTGCATGCAAATCAAAAGTGGGAAATCAAATTAGTTTGCCTATATACTTTGAAAGACATCTCAAAATAAAGTGGATTTTCTATGTTTGTCAGTCAGTGATGGTATCCGTGTGACACGGCTAAATTATGACAGCAGTTGCTGAGTCCAAGCGATGGCGAGATGTAGCCTGCCGCTTGTTTGGGCTGCCGTAGAAGCCTTGTCTAGCAATGGTGGAGTTCTGGTCACCAGACAAGAATAACTCATGGCTATTGTTAATCAAAGTAATCCTCTTGCTTGCTCATGATACTTTGTGCGTGCTCACACATGCACAACTTTGCTCATTCTCAACTGCATTCTGTCAGCTGACTGAGCCAATTATATGGCACGTTTTAATGCTGTCGCCTTTGTTAAGGGTAAATATTGCGAAAATACTGAACTATTTGTGTGGCAATCAAATATCTTTTAGGGCACCTTTCAAAAGACGAACATGTTCAAAATAAGATTGGAAGTGTTGATGACTTCAACATAAGAGGAAAGCATGAAAAAATGATTTTGCAAACCATCTCTAACATCGTAGTAAACTAGAAGCTATACATCTATAAATAACAAATTTACTGATCTCTGCATCATCTGCGGCTTGTATCCCAACTTGCTGAACTTTGGTGTATCGCGGTACATGTTTGCAGCTTGTTGAAATACATGCTTCTGACTTTTTAAACGGTTTCAATAACAGTTCAGCTTTGTGCCTAGCAAATTTAAAGCATAACCAGTACTCCGTAGATCATTGTGAAATTTCAAATGGAAGTTTAGTTCTGCTTGTATGCCATTGCAATAGTTCATTTCTTATTTCAGTCGGATAAGTTTTGCTAAACATGTCATCCAACGTCCTTGAACTTTAAATTCTGCTATCATGGCCACCGGCCTCCCAGCTAGCACAATCTTAGCAGCTGCTATTCGAACTTCGTCAGAAGTCCGTGGTAGCCTGCTGCAAACCGGCTCGCGTGTCATAGGCTGAAGATGCACTTGTCCACAAGGGTCCAGTGGGAAGTTGGGCCCTGGCCCTTTAGCACAGCAGCCTGTAATTGACTGCTATTATAGGCTATATTGCTGAGACAAAACTTGAGCCTGTCTGGTGTGTCGCCTTTGGGCCAAGAGCTGGTGGCTTCGTCGAGCTGTACCATTTGATTTTTAAGGGCTGTGGAGCCGAAGCAGCCCGATAAAGCTGGAATGCTCATCGGGCTTACCGGATTCTATTCCAAAGCCCCTTTTTCTGGTTGCACGGTCACCATTGTCTGACATTCGGACGAAGTAGCCATATTTACACAATATCCATATTCGCAAGCTCGCCTATCGAGGGTGGCATTTGAATCAAGATGACCTGACAGTTATTGTGCCACTAGCAAAGAAGGAGAGTTCGAGAATTGTTGTGCGTCGTAGCTAATGAGAGACGCCTGTAACCCCGCATTACTGTCGAACAGACTTCTATTTGTTATGGATACGGACTTGTTATCTTAAGGTATGAGCGCACTTCATTGCTACCGTATCCTGCTACTTTCGGCATATATGTCTGCCTTGTTGATGCATCTAAAAGTCTCTAGCCTGCTCTAAAGCTCACTGATTCACAGGTATTTGTGTCAAATGTGTTGCACGTAGGAGGCACCGTTGCTATCGTTGTGTTGGAGGCTTGAGTATATTGATGCAGAAGTCGATACACCTAGTTTTTAACCGTAATAACATATGCAATTGACGATGCTTTGAACAGGTGTTGTAGTCTGAGCATGGCAATTGTATGGTATCCTTGATATCTACAATCCATGACACTAGCCATTAAGCCACAGTGGGAAGATCCAATTTGCTAGCTGATCTTTGCTAGTGCCCGGGTTGGCTCAATGTGTGAAGGAATGTTGCTATCTCTAAGTGGTATTCCATTTAAAAACAAATCGTATATTTATGACATGCTGCACAGTGATTTTCGTGCAAGTTTATGTCACAGAGTTCCTATTTAATATTGTATAGACATCAGCTCTAACTATGGGGTACTTCGAGCAACTGATCAGAAGGTATCATTCAAACGATCGTGCACTGGATTCTGCAATAGATAATTTGCAGCAACGGGTAAGTGCTTCACGATGTGATGACTCAGTCTGTCTGTTAGCTGCTGTTTACTGTCACAGCTGCAGTGCTCCATGTCTACAGCATTAATACTTTCTTTCATGTGCTGCTGACAGTCACTGCACCGTCTTGTAAAGTGTAATTTCAGTGGGCATGGACTGGGGACCACGGTGCATTGCTTAACGACACGCGATGGGCAACCCAGTACTGAGAGGCAGTCAGTAAGAAAACATGTGACCAAAGTAAAAATGTCTCCATGGCAGCCAATGAGCTTGAAGCCACCATCGGGAAAAGGGGCTGCAGACTGTCTTTTTGCTCAAGCTGATCGAGCAAGCTGTAGGTTTGCCTTTGCATGCCACTGTGATGGTGACCCACGACCCGAGTCTTGAAATAGCATTGCGAATCCTGCTATTATGGCCTGATGATACTGCATTATCTGCATATCGTCTAGGTCAAGATTAGTCCAAGCAACTGACCTCTGTATTTGTATAGCAAAAAGATTAGCCGTATTAAAAACCTTTAGTTGGTCATCTTGGCCAAGGAGGTAACGTGCTCGCTCTTCACGACCGATGTCGTTGGTTTGAATCCTGCTGTAAGCAATCCTTTATTGCCAACTGCAATCGGTGGCGACAGCCGTTAAAACTCTTCTGCCTATATACAAATAAGGCTGTTAAGTCTACTCATATTTGTTTAGGCTTAATGACTAAGCATGCTGAAAATGAAAACATTTGGATGCAACAAAAGACTACATGGCATCGATAGGGAAGCAAAGACAGTGTAACGAGTCCTGCAAATTGATATATACCCCATATGAGTGAAGCACTATGCCAGCCCTGTTTCCTGATTACGCTGTTAAAACTAGCGTTACTACTCTTTAGTAATTATATTCAACGAACTTCTATCGGGCCCCAATGAGAAAAACCTTCTCTTCTGTAGTTATACGGTGCGTAAGATATTGGCAACTTCGTAAGCAACTTGTAGCCACTGAACGAATCTTTAAGTACAAGTTACCAGAGACTTTTTCTTGAGCAGAAGTTGGTGAAAGGGTCAGCCGAGCAATGACCTATAAAAGGTCGTTAGATTTCAGCTCGGCTGCAAGACCTATCGATGCAGAATTTAAAGTTTCGAAATAGTTAACAGTTCTTAATTGCTGTATTCAATATGTATTTGCAATATGATATTTCTATGTGTGACTTATTTATTTCGTTGCATACAAACATGCACAAAGTCATGGGTGTTTGCGCTCTCCCTCTCTTTCACTTTCTCATTCTTTCGTGCATGCACACACACAAACACACACACACACACACACACACACACACACACACACACACACACACACACACACACACACACACTCAAGTGCATAGATATACCAGTACATACCTGTTCATGGAAACAGGGTCTGCTTATATAGTGTGAGGAAAAAGCTCGAGTGCCATGCTTTTCATTAAACTCGTTAAATTATTATTTCATTTAATTACTGTTAAATTCAAGATGCACGAACGTTTTCCTCAACCTTAATGTATATATATATATATATATATATATATATATATATATATATATATATATGATTTACACCTACCTATATTTTCCTATTTTCAGGCAAGCCAGTTTGTAGATGTTCCCGCAAAATTAAACTCGTCTATTTGTATGAAACTTTAGAGCTGGAAGTCTCGAATCAGGAATTGGCCTGGGTGTGATCTTTAATTACATCTGACTTTTACCAAATGTATTCAGAAAGCCACTTGCATCGCATACCATCATTCACTCCTTCTCTAGTAATAGTGGCTCTGTAACACAATGATCTAGAGGTCTTTCTAGCACAGTGGTTCTTTCTGGACTAGAACGTCGTATCTGGTATTTCAGGACTGCCGAAATAAGAGCTATTAAAGACTAATTCCGGCAGATTACTTTTTTCTGTAGGTCTTAACTGCAGAATTAGCTTCTTCGACTGCAACACCGGTGGCCTGTCTCTTGCTGCTGCCAAATCTTGCACTTTCTATACCGCAGTCATTTACAGCATATACTGTGCTGTTGGCTTCCTCAGTTGTTCTCTAAATTCAGCTATGCTTCTCATTTTCTTTTTTGCATGAGCTGAAGGCTGATGGCTACACCGAACAAGCTTAGGTGTTCTATTGTGCAGCTACAGCAATAGAAAATGATCTATCGCACATACCCAAGACTATCTGTCATCTGTCGTTCGGAAACACAAAACCAAGGACTGCTAGTTAACTAATTGATCTATTAAGACCTGGGTGCATGCAGAGGCTGACAGGGTTGAAGCCCCACAGCTTGGTGTAGAGAGACTAGTCTTCACCGGCCTTGACATTCAATGGAATTTTCAAATTAGGGTTGTTTATAAACTATATAAACATGCTATATAAACTGCAGTTCTAGCTTATTTTACTCTATAAGTGTGATATGCCAAACATATATACACTATATATACATATACTATATATATATATATATATATATATATATATATTGTGTGTGTGAGTGTGTGTGTGTGAGTGTGTGTGTGTGTGCATGAAAATATATATATATATATTTATCTATTTATTCATTTATATACTGTAAATAGTTAGGGAGGCCACCTCTACCCAGGTGGATAATTCTGGGAGGGCGATCGATCTGCTCCCCATTATAGCATCGTGGGGAGGGGGTTCTAGGAGGATTCATCCACGGATCGTTCATCCACAGACTTTTCATGCTGACAAGAAATCCTAAGGCCTAATAAAGGTATTTTTTCGACATTTCTCCATTATAGTCCTTTAGAAGTTCATATTAACAAGTTAATTAATTATTCTGGATGAATCGTCCGTGGATTAATCTTTCGGACACCCTTGGGGGCAGGATAGAAACAAACAAGGATATGTGTAAGAATGCTCGGGATATAAAATGGCAGCCTCTGACACAGGGTTCTAATGTTCTCACAATCCACTCAACTAGGCTGAACAAGGCAAGCGACGGGAAATATGCCTTACTGCTGTACGCCTTCACTAGTGTCAATGTACGAGCTCCTTGCAGGCGGCACCAGCGTACATACATAACAGTTCTATTGTTGATTAAGCTTGCAAGCAAACCGGTTGAAAGGTTGACTTTTTTTACGTTGCACGCCTAGTGTTTCATATGAAGAATGTACTTCCTTGATCGCTAGGTGCAGTCGCCGAGTCCAGTCCTCGTCCAGTCACCCTTTCCTGTGGGCCCCCTGAAGCTTTTGCCTACGAGCAGGCATGAGAACAACATCTCACTCTGGCTAGCTCGTTGCCACCGGCGCCAATATCCTGACTCGTTGGCCGACTCCATTGAAGCCAAGTGAGCGTATGTCTGGTGCGACGGCACGGCATTGGACATTGCATCTTCCACACCAAGGCAGCATGCGTGGCCGGCTCTCTTTATCTGCCAAAGGGGAGTCGGCGTGGCATTGTGGGCTGGCCGGTTCCACTGACGGCCGAAGATGTTCCACTGATATGTCCGAAGCCAATAGCAGGTGGCGTCTAGGAGTACAGAGTCCAGCTGCGCAGTTTTTGGTGAACTCGGCATTCATGGAACCTGGCTTTCTTAGGCAATGTGGCCTTGGTGGAACCCGGCTTTCATGTAACTCTCGCTACGAAAGCCCCAGCTTTTTTGCAAACTATCCAATGAACGTGAGCGTAACCTTGCTTGAATTTCAGTTCGAGTGTTGTGGCATGAAGTCGCATTATGAGTGGTCAAGCAACAGCAGATATAACTGCACGTTGAACTCTGAGACGTGCCACCTTCCTGCATCGTGCTGCAGTGTCAACCTGGGCGAGGTAAGTGTGTATGCAGTTGCTGAGCCACCTTGCCTGCTTCATCGGGAAGTTTTGAGCTCCTTATTTATAACCACTCGCGCAGTGTTTCATGGAGCGCCTAGAAAGAGATTAGGTTCTCTTAGGGCACTATAACAAATGTATTATTATTATTATTATCATTTTACTTTTGCTACAGTTATCCATAAACCCTTACTTTCCTGAAGCTACACTTGTCACGTCAAGAATGTGTGCTGCTTGAACTGTATCTGTGGTTTTTGTTTATGTAGACCACAGTCGGTGACGGCGCCTAAATGTTGTTATCTGCCAGTACTAGGCTGGGTGGCCCTCCCGGCCACCGGTTAGGCAATCGGAGCGCAGCTAGGCGTTGGCAACGGCGCCAACGAATGAGAGCGCAGCGTTCCGGTAACGCAGAGGAGAGAAGCGGGCGACGTTTGCGGCGGGGAGTAGTGCTTCCGCCGGCTGTGAGTGTGGAGGAAATAAACTGGTGGTGTTCCTCGTTGGCTAGCGTGCTGTGCCGCTCGCGACGACAAGTTAGTCTACAGTATCGAAACTAAACTGTGGGTGCAAAATGATTTTATAATAATAATAATGCACTTGTATGTCCCCCTCATAGAACTTGATCTCTTTCTAGACACTTTACATAGGCTGTAAAGGAAATAAGACTACGTAGTTAATGGTAATATGCACGGTGTCAGCATCCATTGTATAGTTATTGGTAACATTTGCCGGGTCAGTATGCATGAACACACATAGAACAAATCAAGAGGATCCAGCAAATAGTGTAAGAAGTGGTGCATTTTGGCTTATTTTCTATCGTCGAGTCAGCGGGTGTCGTGACGTCAGCCGGGAGTGAGTTCGGGGCGTTTGAAGCATGTGAATTAAAGTCACAGTCTCCATAAAATTTGAGGTTGGTTCGAGGCATGGGTGGAAGATTTGGGTCAGGAGAGTGAGTGTCACGATGCCAAGGCCGGTCGGAAAGGAGTTCTGATAGGTAGGATAGAGCTTGAGAATGATGGGATCTAAAAGTTCTGCCTAATTTTAGCTACTTGACATTGCTAAAATTCGAGCTTGTTTAGATAAGGATACCACGTCTAAGTTGGTCCATGCATTTGTGACATCCCGTCTTGACTTCTGCAACTCACTGCTTGCTGGCCTACCAGCATGCGCAATCAGGCGATTACAGCTGGTGCAAAACTCTGCAGCTAGGCTTGTTTGTCGTGAGCGTCGCAGTTGCCACATCACACCACTTCCCGCCCACCTGCACTGGCTACCAGTCAAGCAACGGATCGACATCAAGGTTTTGTCACTCACTTTTAGGTCTCATCATTCTTTGGCTCCAGCCTATCTCTCAGATCTACTCCCCCACCAGGCCAAGCATCGTACCACCCGCTTTTCGGAATCCAACAGTTTCCAATACCTCGTACAAACCTCAAATCCTTTGGAGACCGTGCATATTGTTCGTATGCTCCCAAAGCCTAGAATTCACTCCCGACTTGCGTCAGAACATACCCTGACTTGACCACAATTAAAAAGAACTTAAAAACACACCTATTTATGACAGCATTTAGTGGGTCCCTGTAATTCATCCTTCATGTGCTAATGCGTGCTGACACTGTGCATGCTGCCACTAACCACACTTGCATGCTGACCCTGTGCATGCCATCCCTAACCATGTTAGTCATGTTGTTTATCAAGCATGATATTACTCACCATTCAGTCGTGTTTCCCTTTGCAGCAAATGTAAAGCGCCTAAAAAGAGATTGAGTTCTCTGAGGGCGCTCTATCAAGTGCATTATTGTTATTATTATTATTAATATTAAAGTTAGTGACAAATCCATAAACTCAGTGTACTGCTTGACTGGGCAATGCAGGTCAGCAAGAAGCTGTGTATTGTGGCAGCTGCAATGCTCACGCCAGAAGAAAAGTCTAGCTGCAGAGGTTTGCACCAACTGTAAGAGCCTGATTACAGTTAACTAAGCACAGGCCGGTAACCTGTGCCTAATTGCACAGGCCGGTACACCTGCAAGCTGCAGGCTGCTTGTCCATTGACATCAATGCTGTGTGAGTTTGTCACTCAGGTATGACCTAGAATATTGCAGTGCAGTCCAAGCAATACCCAGTAGAGATGAGAGGCACTCGACAATGACGTCGCGATCAATAGTATGCAATGCTGCCTGAAAAACAAGCAGAACAAGCAGATAAACTTTACCTAGGTCTACATTCCTGAAAAAGTCGTTAGACGCCTGAAGCAATGCTGACTCTGTGGAGCGATTAGCTCTGAGACCAGCCTCGAACTTACTGGCTAGGCTTGAATTCTCAATGTAAGAGTTTGGTTGGCATGCCACAACCCATTTTAGTGTGTCTTATATAGGAATCGAACGGCTGAGGGTCTTATGCAGCTTGAGCTCACCTTAATCTGCTCAAGCCATGGTATTACAACAAACGTGTAAGACAGATAAATCTGTGTCATACTAGAATTGCTGAAATAGCAGCTTGGCATTGTCTGCCGATGCCACGGAGAGTGGAAGAAGGCATGCCAAGGTAACTCTGCACGTGCGCACATTAGTTTGGCCTCATCGTTTGCTTATATGTTCGACTAGTTGTCAAGTTATTTGCTGGTGATTTTAGGAGCCGTGCTTGGCTAGGGCAGAAGACGTGGTAAGATCCTTGGGCAGACATTCTGATGTTCCTTTGCAGCAAATTTAAAGTGTCTAGAAAGAGATTGGAGTTCTCTGAGGGTGCTATATCACATGTATTATTATTACTATTATTATTATTATTATTATTATGTGTGAACCCTTAGCCCCTTTAGAAATGCTCCCCGTCTTTTTGCTTGCAACAGCAGCTAGGCTTTCGTCACCTGAATGAGACCGCTGAATGATATTCAAAGCCCCCAGCAATAGTTCTTTGCGCCTCGAGTGTGTTCGGTGTGACTCGACACCAGACTCAGCACAAAGTAATCTATTCTGAAGGTTGAAGCCCTCCTCCCAGCTTTACTTGCCATACTCAGCTGTGGCTGCAGCTCGAGTCACGAATCACGTGGGCACTCCACAAGCCTGGTTGAATCTATCCAGGAGCCTTGTTCAGTGTCCCATATTCACTCTGTGGCCCGAGCTGTGCTTGCATTCTTTCCCTCCACAACAGAATGAATAATTACTGAGCCTTCTTTCCTGCTTGTGTGCTTTTGCCTCGGAATGTGTAAAGCAAATTCTACGGAATCGAAGCATTTCAGATCAATAAATTGCTCTAGTTGAGAACAAACTTGAAAGGAATTCAAAGATTTAAATTGAAGGGGTGCTAACATATTAGAACCCGTTGCAAATGTGTAGCCTTTGAGCCTTAACCCAGTAGTAGTAAGTTCACACTTCATGACTCAGGTTTTGGGTTGTAATTCGTACTGGTGGTAATTCCTGATTGCTCTAACATCACAGGAGTCCTCTGCAATCGAACCTCGATGTCTGCCTTCAAGCCTCCCACAAACAACCACATCTTAAAGTTCATCTCTCGGTCTATGTAGACTACTAGCCCACTCGACCCTATTACCACCGTTCTCCCTCCAACTGCATTGATTTGCTGCTGCCCTGCATAATACCAACGTAATGAATACAGTATGTCCTTAGCCTTGGGTCTTGTTCCTGCACCTTTCAAAAAGGTTGTTAGGCCACTCATTTAGAAGGCAACCCTAGACAAGAAAAAACGTAAGCAACTTCCGTCCAGTATCTCCGGTGCCATTCATATCAACGCCACTGGAACGTGTAGTGGTGGATCAGCTAAATTTTATATTCAAAAACGTAAAATCTGGCAAGTTCCAGTAAGGTTTTAGTGCTGATCAATCCACAGCATCAGCACTGCTGTGAGCGTGTAACAATCTTTTCAAGAATGCTGACCTACACAGAGTCTCTCTGCTCGTTCTGCTGGATGTCTCGGCTGCTTGTGATGCCGTTGATCACGAAATTCTTCTAGAGTGCCTGACATCTTGCCTTGGCATTACGGGCACTCTGTTGCAAGGGTTTAGGTCCTATCTCAATGGGAGACTCCAGATTATTGATGTCAACGAGCAACAGTCATCCAAAGAGCCTTTTAAGTATGGGATGCACGTGGCATCTATGCTTGGTGTGTGCACTTTCGCAATTTATACTCTCCTTCATTCAGGTGTAGTCCTCTCAATCACACTCTGAACAACCATTGTTATGCATATGACTCACAGCTGTGCCGGTGCATTGATACCTCTCGCCATTCCAGCACCTAAAATTCTCTCAACTCCCTTGCTGTATGTATGGCTGACATTTGCCCTTGTTTGGAAACACAATTTCTCGAATTGAATGATGATTGAACCACCTTACTAGTTATGGCCAAGCATACTGTTACTCAGAAATTGCAAAACCTAAGCCTCAAAATGGGCTTTGCCAACATCTCTACTATAGTATCTGCATGAAATCTGTGTGTCCTGTTCTAAAGTGATATTTCATTAGACGAGCATATCAGCTCCGCAGTCAAGACTGAATAATTTCAGCTGAGAAACTTTGCAAAAATGCAGGCCTGCTTAGATACTACATCAAAATTGGTCCATCCCCTAGTGACATGATTGCTCGACTTCTCAACTAGCTACTTGCAGGTCTTCTGGCCTGAGCAACAATGCACTTACACTTGCTGGAAAACTCTGCAGTCAGGCTTATCTCTCATATACAGCACTGTTTCCACGTAACACGCTTCACACCGATCTGTACTGGCCCCCCAAAAGTGGTGTTTTCGAATTCTGGGCTGTCACTCTTTTTTTGGATCCCGTCATTGTCTTGCTCGAGCTAACCTATCAGAACTACTTTCTAATCAGGCTATCATGTTTACATGATTCATGTACAGCAAATTTAAAGTGCCCAGAAGCTGATTTAGTTCTCCATTGGTGCTATTCAAATGTTTTAGTATCGCTATCATAATTATCCTTATTATTCTGTAGAAATTAGTATAAGGGTTTTCACAGCGTTTCCTTCATCTGAGTGAATTGTCCAATAGGGCCTATATGTACTGAAAGTGACTAACCTATTGACATGCTTCGTCTACACTGTGCTTAAAGTACCTAGGGAGAGATTTGGTTGTCTTGCGTGCTTCTACATAATAATAATAATAATAATAATAATAATGTTTCATCATTATTATTATTATTATTAAAAATATAGTGCATTGAGGCGATCATAGCATGACAATAATCGGTGCTCTGGAACTTCAGTAGCAGACCTATTGAGAACTTTCTTGTAAAGCCAGAGCACGTGCTTCTTCTTGTTGGACGTGTCAAACATTTTCTGTGTCTCCCGAATGCTTGTGTGTGTGAGTGTGTGTGTGTGTGTGTGTGTGTGCGCGTGTGTGTGCGTGCGTGTGCGTGCGCGTGTGGTTGTGTGTGTGTGTGTGTGTGTGTGTGTGTGTGTGTGTGTGTGTGTGTGCCTCTCTCTCTCGCTCTCTCTCTCTCTCTCTCTCTCTCTCTCTCTCTCTCTTGCTCTCACTCTCTCCCTCCATCCCTCCCTCCCTTTCTTATTTCCTCTCTCTTTTTTCTTCTCTGTTGATCTGTATATGGCTATTTATTTGTCAACCTACGTTCGTGTCTCTATGGATATCTGTCGATAGTCTGTTTACTCTTTGTTCAATTTTTCTTTCCACTCGTGTACAGCTTATTCACTCTTCTCCCCATAGAGGACAGCAATTGCAGTCACATGTACTTGATCGTGCACTACTCTTTGCATTGGAGCAGATACGAGCATGAGCCCTCAACTCAGTGCGGGCTCAAACTTGCAGCTGGGACATGGTAAATCTAGCTGCCATGCAATCAGTCTGATGGTCCGGTCTTTAACCCACGTGTCACTCGCTGCTCGTTTGCCTTCCATATGCTGCTGCAGCAGCAGCAGCACCGTACTTCAAGCCATGCTTCAAGCTATGTCACCTTCCACGTGTTCCATGGGAGCTATGGGTGACTGTCTGTAGACAAGCTGTATCGTTTATAATGACTCAAATATGGCGTTATCCACGATTTTGCAGGTAAAAACCAATATATCGTGCTTTTATGTCCGAGATTGGAAACCTGTGGGGGACAAAACCACGGTAAGTGAACTTGATCGATACCTGCTAGACTCGGTTCAGCTTGACTATTAGTTCGGTGCTCTTGAGACTTACAGGCTAACAAAGCTCCTGTATAGCCTAAAGCCTGTGGACGGTAACCTCATAGGTACTGGTGAAACCTGTAATTTCTGAGGCTGAGCCCAATGATTTGGGGCAAATCAGCAGCAGTCTGGGTCAAGAGTTAATGGCCTGATCAATAGGTTTCCCACAATCAGTGTTGTTAATAGGCATCCCATTATCTACTTCAGCTGTACACAACATGATGCCTGCAAGCTGTGCATTCAGGTACTGTCGATTTTTGTTGCAGCTTGAACGGATGGTTCGTCTGTTTAAAGCTCCACCATTAAAAGAAAATATTAGCTTGTGTTTGGATGCTTACTATTTACATTCATTCCAGAATGATTCTTTAATCATTAAATTCAGATTCAGGGCAGATGCAATGGCGGTACATACATTCCACAATGACCTGATCTGAACATGCACTTAATGGGTATAATAAAAGAGAGAGTAACTAGAGATGTTCAGAACTCGTGAAAAGCATGCCGAGTATGCTATAGCTGCAGAAATAACAGGTCATTTCGTCACGGTGCAACTCGTAAGTAATCGATGCCTACTCTGAGCTCTGTACAAATACCATTAGCATTGCCGATCCAAAAGTAATTTTACACTAATTTACCTGCAGCAAGGAAATGTTCTTTGGTCGATGTGGATACTTTCCATAAGATTTCCTGCATGTTTTTCACGAACAAACATGCCTTTCCCCTCGACCCACTGAGTGAATAGCATTGTCCCTGTCTATATCTTGATAACAACCATATCTGCTTTCAGGTGCTTAATGTCTGATTGTGGGCCCAGGGTCCTGGGTCTAACTAGTATTCGGACCTTTTGCATGCTGAATTCGGTTGATACTAACCGTGCTGTTCAGAATGCTTACACGGTCGAAGTGTGATCTAAAATCATAGCAGCATGATGTGCAGCACTTTTGAGTGTGGATATTCTACTTGGGGTTGGACATGTTCCAGCTGTCGGTTTCCTATGAACCCTCCGACTGATCCTGGATGGCAAAGAGTGATGCAAAAGACCGAAGGCTCGCACTGTATCTCGATAGTGCCCAGGAGTGTACTTGCCTGTACCCAGCCAATGTCAGTGCAATGCTATAGTGCGGCTAGTTCTGCTAGCATTTGGCTAAACGGTTACACTTGCATCAACCTTTCCATCAACCTATTGCCTGGTGGTCGCCATTATGTGCATTAAATGGTTAGCATATGCTTTTCATCGGTCAGACATCAGACTGCCTCATACAGCTGGCCCATTACAGCAACATTAGGAACACGGTGGGCAGGTATGCCTTTCGGCACTAATTACTAAGGTACTGGTGAAAATGACGGGGATACCCTGTAAGGGCATGCTGTCGGTAGGTAGTGCTGACGGATCCACGAGTAGGGGCTCCGGCTGGCATTAGCTGAGTGCCCTTGAGGCACAGCTCCTTAGGGCCACGCATAGGGATCCTTACCGACAGATTTTCCAGCTTATCTGCAGATTTCATGGAAAATGCGACATGATGGCACGTCTGCAATCATCTGTCGGCATGTCACAGGCTTGCTGAAAGCTGAACCTGGCACCTCTAACTACCTCTTCTCACTGCAGCAGACCTAATAGCATCAGCTGGATTGCAGGGAGCACAGCATTCATAGCTGATACCTCGGCAATAGAACAGCAAGTATACTAGACTTATAACTTTACGAGTTGAAGCCAGTTTTGAATAATTTCGAGAATTCTTCGTGTCTCTTTAGGGACCTACTAGATTGGGATTTTCCTATAGGTCACCATTGCACGGATGAATAAATTCCGACAGTCTCTAATTTACTAATTTAATCTAATTTCTCAAAGGGACTGCTGGGCCACGGCTTTGGAAGACATCTGATTAAATAGCCAAAGATGAAACTCTGGATGACAGATGCCCCAAGAGTCATAGATTGGATATGAAGGCTCAAATCAGGTGGAATTAGTCTAAACAAGAGCCTACTAATATGCTGTATATCCACATACATATGGTTAGATCGTTTCTACCTGAATAGAAAAAACAGGACTGTTTACCTGTACAGAGGAATTGATCTTTTCCATTCATGTCAATTAAATTCATGATTAAAGTCAATAGTCACATCATTAGTTCAGGACCAACGATAAGCAAACCAAGAGAGTGGGAAATTTTGTAAATGCTTATCCATTGCTTCAATAAAAAACTGATTCTGACCAATATCCGTTAATTCATGTTGACAGTATAGTGACTGTAAGAAAAAAATATTTAGGCTAATAAACACGTGAGATCTTTGCAGGTACATTACGGTAACTCGTTACGACACACTTCCCTCTAAAAATCTCAGACCATCATGGGAAGATTTAAATTCTGAGACTAGTATTACGTAAGAATCTCTGGAAATTTAACCTGCATGTTCCTTGTTCTTGAGTGCCTGTACAGGCTTCCCGTAAGATGATTTATCGATGATTAAATTCTTCACTGGTGCCCTTCAAATCGCAAGTGTATCTAGGCCTGTGCGCACATGTTTAACTTTGTATTTTCCACTTCTACTAGTATTTAAGCATGTGCATAAGATATCTGTATATATTAACACGTGTGTGTATGCATGCCCTACAGTTTATAATGTTAGTATATCCTGTTTATGATCATTACGCATAAGACATGCCGTTAGTACTAGAGTAGGCATTTCTAAGCAGAAATGTCTCGGGACTCAAGCATCACAGATTCTCGAGCTCAGCTGCAGTTTCTTATCGGCTCGCTTCTGTTTAAGCCTGGTGCCAGCCATTACTCCGGTTCACCAATCGCTGGGCAGTTGATTATGTACGTTCACATCTCTGCATATGGCACATGCCTTAGCTCTGCAAATCAGTGAGAATAAAGTGACTGCTATGAAGCAGTTTTCTCTATGAAAGCCAAAGTTGAAACGGCTCTCGATGAGCAATCGACAGCTTGTAGCAGCTTGCGTTTTGTGCAATGCTGGGCACTAAAAGATCATATTCTTTGACAAATTGACATCATTATTAGTCATGCAGCCATCGTTCATTCGCACTTTTAAAGGTATTAGAGGCAGGGCGGTTTGAACGTTTGAACTCTGGAGGACAACCGATTTGATCGACCCAGCACTCTTTGCTTGGTGCCTATGGGTTACGAAGGAAACTTGCCAGGCAGCTTTGCTTCTGCAATTGCCGTGGCTAGTATGGTGAGCAAATTGTACTGGTCTGATATTACAAGGTGGTGAATCTCCGGACAATTTCTGATGGGGTGCAAGGCGGTGACCTTAAATCTGAGTGTTTGTTGAAGGGGTCCATAACGTAGGTCACTGTTGAAAATGTAGATAGATTTCCTAATGAAGGAGAAGTGCCCATGTAGTAAGGATCTTACTGCTTCCTGCAGGTATTCTAGCTCCTGGTTTCTCTGAGGGGGAAAGAAAGTGCTGCAAATGACCAGCACGTGAAACTAATCAATCCCGGCAATTTCATCAAGGATGCTTCGTTCAGTGCAGAGCAAGCATCAAGGATTGAAGAACAGTCTAACACTCAAGCCAATTAGAGACGTTTCCTGATTGACTGCAGCAGCTAACCACGTACCTGAGGCTTGCATCTTCTCGATGGCCCAATTGAATCGAGTGGAAGCCTGCTATGTCGATGCCAGATCTGATGCATCGGATAAGTGCCAAGTAGCCTTGCCTTCTTTGGTCAGCTGGCTGGCATGTTTCTCCTTTCTGGTCACTAACCAGCACTGAATTGGATTTGCACGATACTAGGCCCATCAAGATCCTCTCAAAGAGCAAACTTTTGATCATTGGACTAACTCAGCTGAAGCCTCTTAGATGCTCTGCTGTACATTGTTATGACACAGAAACGTTCATGACTATCGGTGGCAGATAATCCACCCGTGTGACTGGTGAGCTCCTTGGGATGAGTACCATATTGCCAAAATTGTCATGAAACTGAAACTTGTTCGATGCGTTGTTGGGCAAGGCAGTCTATGCATTTAATTTATCTCAGAGTATCTCAAAGGATCAAGCATTTAACGAACTATCTGATGAGTGAAAGTCCTGATTAGCCAACCGAAGAACACCTTAGTGGCTTTCCTTTGCAGCAGCTACGTGCCCAGATGAGATATCGAGAAAAAGACAAGTTTACGTTGGTTGTTATGTGCAGTGCTGTTAATTGACCAAGTGAAAACTTTTCCTCTCAACAAATCATCGGCAAAATAAACGCAGCTTTAATTTATTGAGCAGTTCAACAAGTACTCATGCTGCACTGCAACAGCTCGGACACTTGGTAGAAAATCCGTTGTGCTCTTGTAAAGTGGTGACACGCACCTGCAACTGTGCTTTGATCTCTCTGCTATCCATCACGTCAAACCCTCCTAACTCCCTTACAGCATGTATTTCTGACATCCCCATTTGTGTGGCAACATACTTTCTCAAATTGAATGACCATAAAACCGGCTTCCTAGCTATGTGCAACACTTTGTATTACTCTGAAATTGGAAAGCCCTACTCTCAAAAGGGGCTCAGCTAGTATATCTGCAGTAGCATCTGCATGCAACCTGAGTTTCCTGCTCCAAAGTATTTCTTATATACAATTTATGAAGCTTAATCAAGGCTTCCATCAATTGGTTGATACATCGACCTGGTTTCTGAGTTTCTATATCTAGCTAGGGAGTGAAGTGATTAAGCCCATGGATTATGCTAGCGATCGAGGCATCGGCTTGAAAAGCTTGGGGTTCCAAACAACGTTAGTCCAGCATGCACAAAAAAGCATGGATCACTCGACCGCTAAGCTGATGGTTGTTGCCTCAGCGCGACTTGTAGGTTCACCTAATTAACCAACTCAGTGACAATCGCTGATGGGCTGCTGTGTCAATTTCAGGGATCAACCGTTGGCAGTAGGCTATATCTTTGCTTAAAGAGCTCCTCTGGTTGTCTTTGATGTCATCAAAGAGTTTAATGCTGGCACTTAATGGCCTCTCATTATACTCGGGAGCTTAAGGGAATCTATCCACTAAGTAAGCCTAGATCAGCATGTAAGTTTTCCTCTCACGATCCTAACGAGGCGGCCTCTTTCAGTTCCTATCTTTCATTTGTATTACGAATGCCAAGTTCGTGGACTATTCTGCCCCTTCTCCTTGTGCTACTGCCCTACTTACATGAATTCAATCAAAATTGACATGTTCGTGTTATCAACAATGATTTTAGATCGATACCATTGACCATCATCTGAAGCATATAGTCACTCTTGTCCTTGTTTGGCATTTTCAGGACTACTGAAACGTGCCTCATTGCTTTGCTCCCATATCTGATCGTTTGCTAGAGAGTGTCAATGTTGTTGACTTTCATGTCGCAAGAGTGTGTGCCTTAATGTTTGCACAGAGCCCTGGCGGCCATTGGGTCTTTCGGTGCTCTGGCACTTTGCATTCATTACTATCTCCTGTTTCGCCAACCTAGTTGGACTCTCGGTCAATGGAAAAACCTGTATATCTTGCCACCTGCTGAGCCTTAGTAAGGATTTTTGAATGATGTATAAATAGAACTGTGCAGAATTTGTGGCAGAATTTTGCGTGTGTTAAATTGTGAAACCGGAAACTCCATGTCGAATCTCTCGTGACGGTTGCACTGACCTTTGCACTGACAGCATAGGCACTCTTGTATAGAATTACACAGATACTTTCTTCACTGCTATCAGTCGGTGTATTTGTTCTCTGAATGGAATGTCATTCGTGACGGGTAGGTTACCTTATCACGGTTTCCATTCACTCAACTCAGTCAGAACCTTGGTCAGCAGCACATCTTTACATAAATAAATTGACCGTTATATAAGATGTCCGATTTCATTTTAATAAATCCAAAATCTAGCAATTTCCGGTCATATTTATAGAGAAAATCGCTTTACTGAGTCGTCACTTTGGCAAATGTAATGTTCACATGATTAAACACCCTCACTTATATAGAAGCAGGGGTGCCTTTACAGCAAATACTCCTGCTTGCAGTGGGCATTACGGAACTGCCTACTGCAGGGCTAGCACCCGCGACCTCGGCCGTGAAGTGCCAGCACCTTACCCCTAGGATAAGACCCAGGGCCAAACGACCTGCTCAGGAATACTGACTTGCGTTGGGTCTCTGATAGTCCTGCTGGATCTCTCGGCAGCATTTGATATCATTGATCATCGAGACCTTCTTGGTGCCTATCATCTTGCCTTGGCAACACTGGAGCTGCACTACAACGGTTTAGGTCCTGCTCATTTCAGAAACTGGAAATTTTAGACCATACAAGTCAATAGAGAAACGTCATCCGGGAGCGTTTAAGTATGGGTTGCTTCAAGGATCTATGCGTGGTCTACTTTTTTCATAGTCTATACTCCTTCTTGCCAATTCGATCGCTTATTACAATATAGGCTTTCTTTGTTATGCAGATGACATGCAGCTGCACTTGTGCTTGTGTACCACCCTACTTTCCAGCAGGTGTAACTGTTAATTTATTTGATTCGTGTATAACTGACAATTACATTATAAGGTAAAAAACGTTCTCAAATTTAATGACGATACGGCTAATTTAATAATTAAGGGCAAATGTATCTCCTTCAGTAACTCCACAAAGTCATAAAGACCACGTGGGTGTTACGTAGGAGAGCTTTGCATAGCGCACTCACAGTCTAAGCGGCTTTCGGTACGCATTCGGTAGCCAACAGACTTCGTCTCACGCAACAAAGAGAAAGTGGGAAGCATAGCTGAGTCAGGAGAGCAGTTGAGGTAGTGAGTAGCATAGAAGTAGCAGTTCAGGACCAGTGAAAAAGATATGCCATAGTCGGCAGTTGGAGAGTAGATGTCGTTGCGTAAGAATTGTGGAAGCGAGTTCCACAGTCTAGGACTTGCAGAGCTAAAGCTTCTGTCGCCAACTGTCTTTAAGCAGAGGAATGGGACAGCTAATTTATTGTCCACACAGGACCTGAGGGCGCGAACAGGCTGAAACTGATGCAGCAGTTCAGCTAGGTACGAAGGAGCCAAGCCGAGGCGGGCCTTGTGGGTCATCATAAGAACTTTGCTCTGTATCCTTTGCTCAACCGGCAACCATCCTAGCTCTTTCAGTAGAGGTGACACGTGCTCAAACCGCTGGGACTTGAAGACCAGCCTTGCAGCCATATTCATAGTTCGCTGTAGTGGCATAATAGCTTTCTTTGGTAGCCCAGCCAAAAGGGAATTACAATAATCAAGCCGAGACAGAACTAGAGAGCTAGTTAAAATTTTTACAAGCCACTGTGGGAGACAACTTCTAATCTTGGATAGGGATCGGATGTGATGGCTAGCTGTAGAGGCAGTCTTCTGAATGAAGCTTTTGAAATTGAGGCTGCTGTCGAACACGACACCTAGATTACGAGCATGTGGTGAAGGTCGCACAATAGCATCACCTATTAGAACAGCAAAGCCTTTTAATCCAGCCACACGCTTAGGGTGTCCTATGAGAAGCAGTTCGGTTTTATCGTCATTTAATGTCAGGAAGTTTTCCGACATCCAGGATCGAATATCGGCAAGGCAAGCATTCAGTTTCTCAGTTGCTGCAGCAGATTCCGATGGTTGAAATGACAAATACAACTGAGTATCGTCAGCATAGAAGTGATATCCTATTCCATGGGCCTTAATCACTTTTCCCAGAGGTTGCGTATAAATGGAGAACAGCAAGGGACCAAGTACAGACCCTTGAGGGACTCCACAGGTGACCCTTCTCATGTCTGAGACCTGACCCCCACACGACACGGATTGAACACGATCAGACAAGTATGCTTTAAACCACGCCAGTGCTTCGTCTGCCAGACCGATCGTTGTTCTCAATCGTTCAAGCAGAACTTCGTGATCAATGGTGTCGAAGGCAGCAGACAGATCTAGCAGAGCTAGGGCAGCAAACCTATTGTCACTCAGAAATTGGAAAGCCTGACCCTCAAAATATGGTTGGCGAGTACATATGCATGCTATCTGGGTATCCAGTGCAAAAGTGATCTTTCACGAGATAAACTCATCAACTCAGCAGTATATGCCAACGTTCAGCTACGTAGCATGGCAAAAAGTCAGACTTGTATAGATAAAAATAGCACAGCCAAGCTATTCCATGAATCTGTGACATCCTATCCATACTTCGTTAGCTCACTACTTTCAGGTCTCTTTGCCTGCCTAATGAGCCGTTAACAGTTTGTGCCAACTCTGCAGCTAGGCTCGTCTGTGGTGTGCGTCGCAATTGCCAAATTACACCACTTACCACCGACCTGCTCTGGCTTCCCATTCAAAGCAACGTTTCCACTTTTTTGGCATTCATTTCTAGTTCTCATACTCCGATCGCCTATCGGGAGCAATTCCTCATCAGCCTTCAAATTCTACCACCTGTTCTCCTTGCTTGTCGTTTAGCTGTGCCTCTGCACTCAACCTCAAATCCTTTGGCGACCTGCCTCCAGCTCGTATGCTCCTAATGGCTGGAACTCGTTATTGGCTGACGTCAAGAAATTGGATGACTTGACGACATTTGAAATGAAGCTAAAAACCCACTTATATCTCAAAGCAGTAGCGCCTTTCATTTGAATTTGTATTATTATCGTATGCTTGCTGAAATTGTGTGTGTTATGACTATCCAACTGGCGTACATCTGTTTCAGCATAAGCAAAGTACCTAGAAAAGTGTTATGCACTTTTATAGTGCTATACAATGACCTATCATGTATGCTTAGTAGTTTTATTTTTATTATTCATCAGCAGTGTGTACTCGTAAATGGTGGCATTTACTTCTTGTATGAGTAGTTATGCCGAGGCTCGCCTGAGGCATCTGTTTGGGATGACTGGCTTCTTTGAATTGGGTTGCCTGGACAGATTTTCTGACGAGCTTGGTTGTCCAGATCCACTGCATTCCTGCAGCTCGTCTCCGCGAGCGCTAAATGCTACCTGCAATATTTGCGAACAGCTTCCCGAAGTCTCACGTGAGCGTGCACCCTTGCTTCGCTGATGCAGACAACTGTTTGTTGCTTTTTTTATCGCAGATTTCGTCAGTTGCTACCTCGACGGAAGCTCCACAGGTTCATAAAAGAAGTTGTGAATTTCTATTTGTTTTCTGGGTGAAAAATAATCTTGATCTGATTGGTATTATAACCCTTTGTATGTCTTTGCCTCAGGTACTTGTTGCACTGCTGTCTGCTTGCGTCGGCGCAGTATATTCGGCAGCTGCCACTGGACCTGCCACTTTCCTAAAGCACTTTTTTCAGATAATCGGCACACTGGTTATTCACTTCTTTACTCAATACATGGATGAATGGCATACCTTATACAAGCCCTGTACTCCTGACGGGACGTTGCCTTTGACGGTTCGATACTGATTGGCTCAGTCTACTAATTACGACAAAAGGGATCTCGAAATCAAAACTTCTCGAGGACCGCTACTACGTCAGAGCAGAACAGCGTGGCTGCATAAGACTAGGAAAACATTAGTTCCGTTGTGCCATGCTGCTTATTTGCAAGTCTATTGGATGCCCTTGTTCTCAATAAATCTCCCGATCTACGAACTGTGAGGCGGCGCTTACTCGAGAGCAGGTGCTTGGTTTCATTGCTAATCGCAAAGGATGAACTGAAAATAAGAAAACTGATTGGGCCTCTAGGCCGAGGTAATACTGACAGAAGCCGACAGTGGAGATTCCCTGTCGTTCAGCCATGTCCAATAAGTTTGAAACCACCCAGCTGTTGTGCGCCCAAAGTACTTTGTACGCGATTTCCTTATTTTAACAGTGTCTTGGTCAGAAAATAGCAATTCTTTACTTGCAGTGCCTACAATTCTGAATAAACCTTTATGCAAGCTATCAGTCACCAATGGGAGGCCTTGGACGGGATTCGTATTGCACTGCTGCGGTGTCAAGCTTGAGCAATAGGGACAATCCCAACTTGAGCTAAGAAGCTACCCGTGCGACTTGCTACTGTTAGCGTCGGTGGGTCCTCATACCTCTTTACCCTGCAATGAAACTCATTTAAAGATTGAGTATTTATTATCCCGCTGACGGCGAGGGACTTTGGCATTGCTCAAACCTCTGTCAAGCGACCTACTCGGAGGTGGAGCTCTCACTTCGCTGCTACTCAAAACCCCTCCCCATAACTTCTTTCCCGCGGTCATGCTGGCCAACAGGACCAACGAGACCAAACTCGCACGCCAAAGGCGCTCCAGCTCCTCACCAAAAGGCCATGGCATTCCTAACTTTTTTTTCGGAGAGTCTAAAGCTTTGCGCCGAAAACGTCCCCTGGAGCTATTTCTAAGCCTTGCCATAAAAAGAAACGGGTGTCCTCATTTGAAAACTGTCTACAACGAAATGGGTGTCCTATCTGAAAGCTTTGCTGCCAAGGTTTTTTTTCTATTCGTTCAAGCTATTTTTCCCCGTGTAACGTATCTCCGTCTGTAACTCCTCAAAGCCACATGGACTGTGTGGGAGTTACGCAGGAGAGTTCCTTCAATAGCGTGCTCAAAGCCAAAGCGGCCAACAGATTTCATCTCGCGCAACAAAGATAAAGTGAGAAGCATAGCTAAGTCAGGAGGGCGGTCGAGGTGAGTAGCATGGAAGTAGCAGCTCAGGACGACTGCAACGACGATGCGCCACAGTCGGCAGCAGGAGAGTGGATATCGTTGTGTAAGAATTGTGGCAGTGAGTTACATGGTCTTGCAAAGGCTTCTGTCGCAAGGGTCTTTAGGCGTACGTGTGGAGCAGCTAATTTATTGTCCATAGAGGACCTGAGGGCATGAGGAGGCTAAAACTGGTGCACCAGTTGAGCTAGGCATGAATAGAAAATAAAATAAATAGTCATTACTTGTATAGGATCGTAAGAGAATTTAATTTATATACGGGAGCTTCGCATATCCCGCAGGGTTCCAGCCCGTGACCTCGATCATCAAATGCATTTGCCTTGTATTCGGTTGCCGAAGGCGAGCACCTCAACCCCAGGGCCAAGCCAGGTATGCAGGAGCCAAGCCGTGGGTCAAAGGTCAGAGTAGGGATAGTTTGCTCTATATAATTTGATCAACAGGGAGCCACCGTGGCTTCTTGAGCGAAGGAGCGAGCTTCTTGAGCGAAGGGCAAAAACCGGTGGAACTTGTTGACTGACTTTGTAGTAGCATTCACCATCAGCCGCAGAGGTAAAAACTGAATTACAGTGGTCTTGCCTTGATGGTACCAGGGAGCTAGTAGGATTTTTAGCCAGCCACTCCCTGGTAAACAGACCCTAATCTTGGCCAGTGATCCAACGTAATGGCTAGCTGTGGAAGCGGTATTCGTAACGAAGCTTTGTAACTTTAAACAGCTATGAAAGACGACGCATACATAGCCAGCACACAATGAGCGTCGTACGGCGGCATCACAAATAAGAAAAGCCGTCTTCTAATCCAGCCGCGTCCTTTGGAAGGCCTGTGTGTGTTGTACGAGTTCTATTATAAATAAAACAGATTGCCCCGACCTAGAAAAGAATCCGAAGCTTGTTTCGAGCCGCCCCGAAGCCGTGGCCCTACAGCCGTGGCTACCCATAGATGTGGCTTCATTTCTTGAAGTCCTGAAGCTGCACGCGCCGAAGACGCACGCTGTCCGGCTCATCTAAAACGAATTTGTAATCCCGTTTTGAGAGACTGGAGCCTCAGGTGGAGCTCAAGGAGCAAGGTTCCGGCACGCCTATTTCACCTTTCTTTGACCTCCCTAGGAAAGAGTTTATTTATTTTCCCCTCTGCATGTGTGATCATCTCGTCTGTAAAGATAACAGCCACTCGCAATGCTGAAACATTGGAATACTATAGCAGTCAGACGGCAGCTGCTCTAGTTACTGTTGGCGGTTCCCGAATTGCAACCGAATTGTAACGCATTGTTTGTCCCCGGGTAATAATTGTTATTTGCTAGTTGCCTGAGTCTCGGAAGCATAGAAAAATGGCCACTATTATCTTCAAACTTTTCTTTTGTGACCAGGACACATGACACGTGACAGGAGTGATTGATTGGAAATTAACCCGTTTCCGATGAGAATAGCTGACATATTAACGTTCTACGGTTCATATGTGAGACAAAATGAACAGCAATAAAATCAAAAGACATGCCTTTTACTCTGTACTCATACTAAAATGACCTCTCAAAAGGATTCATAAATAAAAATAATAACAATAATACACTTGATAAAGCGCCCTCCGAGAACCCAATCTCTCTCTAGGCGCTTTACATTTGCTGCAAAGGAAACGCGATCGAATGGTGAGCGGTATCATGCTTGATAAGAAAACAAGAGTAACACGATTAGGATATAAATGAGCAGATGTTTTTTAGACATGCAGCTACAGTGCTAAGCGCTTTCTCAAAGAAGCTCCTAAATATACTTCAACGTCACTTGTTTCGCATATTGTCCCTGGTGACGACGCTCACAGTACATTATACATCCTAGCGAAAGGATTCGCTTTGCGAAAGGATTCTGCGTAATCTCTCACGCGTCCTTTGATGTTGTCAAAAGAAGCATCGCGGATGTTGACTTTGAGGGACATTCTGCGTATCATTTTGGCCTCGTTATTTATGACAGCCTGAACCGTCTTTTTTTATAACTTTCAGATTTGTGACGACCAAGGAAAAGAGTGCAACTAAACTGCTCCAAGTAACTCTTGGAGTTCTGTTTCAGCTTCTGTTCCTCTTAGCGAATTGGTCACTGCCGACCTGGTTTGGTCTGGCGGTTAAGGTGCTCGCCCCGACCCGAGGTCTGGCTGAGGTCGTGGGCTCGAGCCCCGAGGCGTATGTGAAGCGCCTGAATAGAGATTAAGTTCTCTTGGGGCGCTATATAAATGAATTATATTATTTTACTCTCGACGATCTTTATCTGCGGTCTGACGAAGGTGTAAGTCTAGACTTTTGCCTCAGACAGCTGTGGGCAGACATCTTGGAGATACCTGAAAGCTACTAACTTATTTTTAGAGCCACAACAATTTGTTTGATAAAGGCCTAACTTGATGTGCAGAGTGCTCACCCCAACAAAGGTCTGACTGAGGTCGTGGGCTCGAGCCCCGAGGCATATGTGAAGTGCCTGAATAGAGATTAAGTTCTCTTGGGGGGCTATATAAACGAATTATATATATATATATATATATATATATATATATATATATATATATATATATATATATATATATATATATATATATATATATATATATATATATATATATATATATATATATATATATATACTATATAAAGGTTGCAGTAGCACTTCCTGGGGGGTCTGCCAGCGGCACCTACTCGATGTTCTAACTTGATCCAGTAGGATCCCTGTAGGAAACTCGGTCCGCTGTGGCCCGTCCCTTCTGTGATAGTACTCTTTATTTCTTTATTTATATTTATATATTTAGCTTTTTATTTACTTATTTATTTTCTATAGCTCTTTATTGACTCGAAGATAAAGACAACAGGGAACCTTCGCGAATCCTTCACGGAGGCCCATCAGGAATGGCAACATTGTGAAGTCAGTCGATGATCTAACAGCTAACATACTCGTCATATTTACTGGCACTTTGTCACTCACTGGTGTAGTTTTCTTTGGGGTGCACATTGTGAGCGATATGGAGAGACGGGTGCTCGGTCCCGTTATGACGCAGCACGACTTTGACTGAGGCTCCACGATGAGCTGAGTATGAATAGGCGCTGTTCTCTTGGATGATTTGTATTATGTTTATGTATATTAATATGGATTTGTATACAGATGATTTATAATCCTCGCTAAGACCGGCCACATTGTTGCAAGAGCACAGCCAAAGTTGCCGACTGAATGGGTTGGAAAAAAGTTGGTGACGCTTTCTTGATCTGTTACCTCATACTTTTATAAAAGAAATACTTCACAAATTACCTAACATTGTGTGAGGAAACTCGAGCCAGCAGCAATAATTGTTCACCTTACCATTAAGTAAGTGTTCTCATGCAGTGGTCGCATGTGAAACGAGATTCCCAGGGCTGACCTTGACCCGCGACAGGAATGCCGTACTATGCTGCAGCGGTCTCGTAAATCTTAGCAGACTGAAAAGTCGTGAAATATGCGTTCGCTCTTTTCTCGATACATTGTCAACGCGCATGGCAAGATTCCTCTGATGAATGCAAGTAACCTCTAGATATACGGTAACGCCTAAATAAAATATGGCTGGCTATTTACTGGTCTTACTCTGCGATATCATAAACTAAGCATTTGTGTTTAAAGCACCTCTGCTGTTACACTTTGATGGATACTACTGTACAATGTTATGTCTGCCTAACCATCAATAATTCTAGCAACGTAAGCTCGCAATGCCGCCGCGTTAATCTTCTGTAGGCCGCTATTCGCTGCTGTTACAAACGGCACTGTCCGAGCGGCACCAGTGCCCAGACAGAACCGGCCGCAAACACAGTCCTCGTAACGGCGCTAGTCCCAGCAGTTCCACGACGAATATCCGACACCTTGTATCGCGGCTAGCGACTTGTAGGTGTAACGTCAATGCACGCAGTTATGCCGAACGTGGCGGAATACGGGAGCAGAGAATAGCTTTCCGCGGATTCTACTATTCAGTGCAATGTAAGCCTAACCTTCACTAATTCTGGCAACGGCTCAACGCGTGCTGTATAAATGAACTTGATGTTCTACAGCGTTTCACGGCAAAACAGGAGATTTTCAAAATATTTTCCTGACAATGAGATCGAGTTTTTGTGGATATTAATTATCTTTTATTTGATTTTTCGGCTAAGGGATTAGGGACACCCGCTATGCACCCTAGAACAAAGGTAAATTTAAATCTGTCGACTAGTAAATTCGTCGGTGGCGCTTTGGGCTTTGAACTTATTGATTGCTACTGCTGTTGCTTTGTATTTGAGGCTCTCCGTGGCTAGGAAATTGGTCAATCTACGCTGAGGACGCGGGCTTGTTATGTTGAGGTGTGGCCGCCTCTATATTGCTGCCCCCCCCCCCTGCGCTACCGTCACGAGTACGTGCACGTATTGGTGCCCGAGGGTTGCGCCCTCTCAGCCTTTTGGGCTTCGCCTTAGAAAAAGGTGAAGCCTCTCCACCCATCCCCACTCTCCACTCTCTCCATCCACCACTCCACTCTCCACCCAGCCCCACTCTCCAATTCGGGGGGGGGGGTAGTTTTTCAAGGTGCTCGAGGCGCGCGAGAATGCCACGAGAGAATAGCGGCTCGATGGCGGTAGCCCTTCCGTGGAGGCTCGGCAGAGCCACTGTGGCCGATCGGCTGCCGGGCTTTCGGAGAACTCAGTCAGAACTTCCCGAAAGACTTAGAAGATAAACCAGAAGTTCTTTGCCTCGTAAACGGCAGTTACACTCTGCTTTGACCGAGACATGACTCGTTGGCAGACAGGCTCGTGACCAACTCGGTCTGATTGCAAGCAGCTGGGTCTTGCGAAGCAGCTGGTGCAGGTCCTGCACCAGGACTGCGTCCTTGCTTCGTGTCCTTGGGTGTCTTCGTCAGCTTTTTCGCCCATCTTCTTTTTTTCAATCGGGATAACCCTTGGTTTTGGCAATGTTTCATCTCTCCTTGGGACTTTGGTGTATGTACTCAGCCGCTCTGGCACAGGGTTTAAGGTGCTCGCCCCGTAAGGCCCGCGGCCAAGGGGCTCGTCTTTGACGACAGCGGCTGTGGGCTCAAGCCATGCGGCCTGTGTGAAGCGCCTGTACGTAGATTATGTTCTCTTAGGGCGAAATGCAGATTAATTATATTTTTATATTTTTTACTGTCTTATCATTGCCCCTACATCAATGCCTAACCTCCAGATAACTGCCAACCGACCGCGAAACCCCTCGTTTTACTGAAAGCATACATCACAGGTTTCCATCAACGTTGTCCAAGAAGCTTTTCTTATTCCTTCCGTTCTTCTTCCTTAGTCCGTCATTCGAAATTATGGCAGGTTGATGCGACAGCAGTAACCTTATCCATTAGGCCACACTTCCCAGAGAACCCTGGGTATCGTCATCAAAGATTTTTTGTTCAATGCTGTAACCATCCTACTGGCTACGGTGACCTCCACACTCGCAATTCCCAATTGGTTGGTTCACAACATCAGCTCGACTTGCACTCGAAAAAACTTTAAAATCGCCATCTCCGAAATATCTGACACACCGTATACCACGAGTCGCCACAGACTGCTGAAATATTCTAAGCGCCCCTTTACTTTAAATTCCATGGCATCACTTGTCACATGAAAATCTCATTCGTTGTCTCATGCACTATTTATACGTCGTCTGCAAAAATTGCTCGGCAAGACTTCTACATCTATAGCCCATCCAGTTCTTATGGAAGTAGCCCTAGCGAGCCCATGATGCGATGTTCGGCCATGGGCTCCCAGTTCCGTCGAGACCGTCGAGCCATCGATGATTGATGATCAATGATTGATGATCGATGATTGATGATTGATGATCGATATTCGATGATTGATTATCGGTGATCGGTGGTTGATGATCGATGATTGGTGATCGATGATTGATGATTGGTGGTTGATGATTGGTGATTGATGATTGATGATTGATGATTGATGATTGATGATTGATGATTGATGATTGATGATTGATGATTGATGATTGATGATTGATGATTGATGATTGATGATTGATGATTGATGCCACTCGACTCCACCTTTTTCGCCTCCTCAACAACGCGGTTCATGGATGCATCTGCCTCATGTTTAAAGTAGAACTCTGATTCGACCTTACGGGTGCTACAAAACAATGTGCATCTAACGACGATTCCACAGTTTTCTCATTATTTATTGAGCTTATGAGACTGCATACGTGGTATTTCTTGTGTGTCCGATTATGGTACAGCAAACTCGGCCCAAACTTGTGCCAAAACTCATAGTGAGAAAGTCAACCAGCCACTTCCTGTTTGCTTCCGGCTAATGCACTGTTTAGGTTACTCTATTCCATTTGTTCCTGAAATGTGTCAACTTTCACAACTTGGGATTACACTAGAGACATATCAACCCCGTCTGTGAACCAACTAGTATTTGAATTATCGTCAAACAGCGTGCTTAGCAATGTGCCTTTCATAATACTCAGCCCTCGGACAGCAATTTTACCTAATCTACGATCGAACACAACGGAAGGTGCCACTGTCGAATTTCTTAATGAGAACACCTTCGATTGTTTATGGACTGAAATTGTCTTTTTTTGAGTCCATTTAGAGAAGTAACTTCCCCAATTAAAATGATTTCCGGCTTATCGGTCATTTATGATGCATTACACATAAAAATCGCATCGCACTTACATGGCATGCTCCGTACGCCCAGTGAAGAGTCAAGTTATTTGTCATTACATTCGCTTAATAACAAAAAAGAGTCAACTTTATCTGTCCGTATAGAATTGTGGGGCGAGATAAGCCCTCGGATGCAGATCATGACACGTAGCACAACTCTGCTTTTTGAGTGTAAGGCACCACTATTTATATCTAGCACTGATGTAATCTGAACGATTGAAGGCCCGCGTTTTGCTGACCCCTGCTCAAGTTAAGACCGTTCTCACCAGGAATATTTACTGAAAAATAACGCAACCACGTATGGTGGCGGCTAACTTTTGCTTTTGCTACCTCGCTCGGCTAGTCTGAGTTGCTACTGTGAATTTTCAGATGCCATGGTCGTAGTTGTCATTATACCTATCTTGTCTCCAACTTCGTTATCTACAGCGGTCTCAGCATCGAGCAGGGCTCCAATGGATCATCTAAGTAATCGGCTTTCCTGAGCAATTCAGTCTTGTCTGCCTTAATAATAACAATGCACATGATAAAGCGCCCTCAGAGAACTCAGTCTCTCTCTAGGTGCTTTATATTTGCTGCAAAGGGAAATGCAATTGAATAGTGAGTAATATCATGCTTGATAAACAACATGAATAACATGGTTAGGTGACATGCACAGGGTCAGCATGCAAGTGTGGTTAGTGGCAGCATGCACAGTGTCAGCACGCATAAGCACATCAAGGACGAATCACAGGGACCCACTAAATGCTCTCCTAAATAGGTGTGTTTTAAGTTCTTTTTAAATGTGGTCAAGTTAGTGGATGTTTTGACGCAATTCGGGAGGGAGTTCCAGGCTTTGGGAGCATACGAACAATATGCATGGTCTCCAAAGGATTTGAGGTTTGTACGAGGTATTGGTAAACTGTTGGATTCCGAAAAGTGGGTGGTGCGATGCTTGGCCTGGTGGGGGAGTAGATCTGAGAGATAGGCTGGAGCCAAAGAATGAAGTGACCTAAAAGTGAGCGACAAAACCTTGAAGTCAATTCGTTGCTTGACTGGCAGCCAGTGCAGGTCGGCGAGAAGTGGTGTGATGTGGCAACTGCGACGCTCACGACAGACAAGCCTAGCTGCAGAGTTTTGCACCAACTGTAATCGCCTGATTGTACAGGCCATTAGGCCAACAAGCAGTGAGTTGCAGAAATCAAGACGGGATGTCACAAATCCATGGATCAACTTAGACGTGGTATCCTTATCCAAACAAGCCCACATTTTAGCAATGTTATGAATCTTAAAGGAGGCAGACTTGATTTTGGAGCTGATGTAGTCGCTTAACGAGAGGTCGCTTTGAACATGACACCTAGATTTCGAGCTGATTCAACAGGAGATATGCTGGCAGAGCCAATTTCGAGCGTCAGCCTTTCCCATTTCTGAATCACACTGGGTGTGCCCATAACTAGTAAGTTAGTTTTATCATCGTTAAGTTTTAGAAAATTGGCTCCCATCCATGTGCGGATGTCATCAATACATGCAGCAAGTGAGTTGAGAGAATTTTAGGTGCTCGAAGGCTGGGAGGGATCAAAGCAAATGTACAACTGAGTGTCATCCGCATGGAGTGAAAGCCTAGATTGTGCTTGGCAATCACATCAGCAAGAGGCAGAGTATAAACCGTGAAAAGAACCGGACCTAGCACGGAGCCCTGAGGTACCCCATATTTCAGAGGTTCTTCGGATGAGCTTGTCCATTCACGTCAATACTCTTGAGTCTGCCACTGAGATAGGACCTGTACCATTGCATAGCAGTGCCGGTGATGCCCAGGCGAGATGAGAGGCGCTCTCAGTAAGACTGTAAGTGGGATATGATGGGCAGCATCTAGCAGATCTCTTAGATGAACAGGCACCCACTCGCACTGGCCTTCTTTAAAAACTCGGTGAATAATTAAGTTACTTCGTCTCTGAACAGTAAATCTTTATCCGTTCATTTTTAAGAAACTCTTATTAAACGATCCTTACACGGTCTTAACCGTGCGAACCTGGCTGACATTCCGGGGGCCTGGAAGGTAACGGAATTGCATTCACCACATCCAAGTCTCAGTTCTATACTCCTAGAAGTTACCATGTATAAAAAGGTTTTGCTGAATCAACGTCTCATTTAAATAGCAGCCGAAGAGTTTCAACGGCTGTCATCGCCACCTACTGTGACCAATTGAGAATCGCCCGGTGCAGGATTCAAACTCTCGGCCTGAGCCTGGAGGGGCGAGGACGTTGCCCATAGGCTCAGGCTCAGGGGCGATCCATGCCTAATGCCGATAGGCAATACATCACAATCATCTACAACAAGAAACTCATCAAGTCTATGAAATTTCTAAGAAGAATCATGGAAGTATATAAATCACGAGACAGACATGCAGGCCCCTCAGTCTCAATCAGCATGAGCGTACGTTGTATGGACATGTAAGAGCACTGCGATTTATATGAACCTCGCCGCCAGACAATTACGACAGCTAGCAACAGCCATGCGACTAATACCGCAGCCACCATGACTATCGAGGCGGCAGATTGGCAAATCCGTTTGATCAGCACCAGAGAACTTGTCTAATGCGTAAGCAACGTGAACAGTAATACTAAGTCTTCAGCTTCGAGTCATAAGAGAAGCAAATCTTCATTGAGGATTTTTACAACTCACTGCAAGATAAGCGATAACAAACGTACAATGACCATACAGGTGTCATGCCTAAACAAGCATTCAAAATCGCAAGTACCATGCTTAGACAAGCATGCAAAAGTACACAAGAGAACATTCTGGCCCACCGATTTGTACCGCCTCTGGTTAGTAAAATGCACTAAATCATGCACAAATAAGCATGCAAAGCACACCGGAGCTACAAAGATAAGTTCCTGTGGTGCAAGGAAAGCTTAGCGGAACAGATGCGTTTTTAGCTGAGACTAAAATGATAAAACGTGACTGGAGATTGTGACAAAAGCAGCAAGCGGACGTCGTGTTTCGCTGCTTAAGAACTAATAGCCCGATCACCAAAAGATCTCAGTTTGCTGTTAGATGAGGCGAGACGAGTGGCAGCTGAGGAGCGGGTGGTTCGAGAGCCCACTACTGGTTGGACCGAAGAGGTCAGATCAGATACGTCAAGGCTGGCGCAAGCGTGTCAAGTTGCCTGCAAGGCAGACGGAGCACCTGGAAGTAAATTCGATGGCTGATAGCGGGAGCGAGTGAAGCTCGGCATGGACTGAAACGAAGTGGCGTGGTGAACACAATGTCGACGACAGACGATCCAGTTGAGCTTCGGGGTTTGGCTGCGGTTGCCAAAGGTTATGGCTACACGCCTGGAGTTATGGAAAAAGGGAATTGCCGTAATCTGGATGCGATGTCACAAACGCCTGAACTGTTTTGGCTGCTGTACTTATATCTTATCACACCCTAGTTTTGATAACATTCCCAAGGTGAAAGTAGGCCGATTTGACCGGCGCTGCAATGTGCTCACCCAACGACAAGTCATTTTGGAACAGTGTGTCCAGAGCTTTGGATAGTTGTCGCGGTAGTGATGCTAGACGAACCAATCTTGAGGGTATAGTCTACCGACTTTAAGGTAACTCTGTTCTTTCCCATAACAATTAGGTATGTCCTATCCTCATTGGGCTTCAGGATTTTAGTGACAATCCATGTGCAAATTTCGTCGATGCACGCAACAAGTGGGGTAAGTCTGTCAGATGCAAAGCAATTATAAGTATAACCAATGGATCGGTAGAACTGCAGCAGTCTCGGAGTAAGAGACAATCACCACAGGCTCTACAGAGACACTAATCGGCACAGGAAATACTATCGCTTTGCTCTACACATTCGTTCGATCGAGGTCTTAGGCTCCAGACTCGCGCCTATTACCTGCTACCATTCCAGACCGCGTATCGGATTTTCCAATTTCACCATGCGGGGTTTCCTCTACTACTGCTTAACCCTCGTGACCCCTGCGCTAAAGCGCTCGCCTTATCATCCTTCACATCTTCTCGATGAAAATCGCACTCGGTCCAATCATGCTATATCATTAGCAGTCAAAGTTTCTGCTTCTTAAAAAGTCTCAGGGGGTATTTGTAATTGGTTTCGGGCTATCAGTGGATTGGATTTTAGTTCTGACTTCACTGCAGCTAAACTCTAATTCAACGATCGCGTATCTGCACTCACAGCAATCTCATTAATGGTAAGCCGACATTCGGCCGGCTAGCTGTGAGTATTATCCCCGAAGAGATTGCGTATTATCCCCGTAGCTATTGAGTATAGCACCGCTTCACAATTCGCCCAAGTTGAGGACAGTGCTGCTCTTTAATTCTCTCAATGTCAATTAAGCAATGATGCCTAATTTGAGGAAATTAAGTCAGGAAAATTTTTATAAATCCGAAATTTTAGCAGAGCCCACTAGCCAATTCAGCTCTTAGGCAATCAATTCCATGACCAATGCACTCAATAAAGTCGTGCAGGTCAAGAGGTTTTGTTCAGAATCCTTAAGAACGATCAAAGGCTTCTTACATTTGTCACAAACGCGCAGTATTGGCTCCTGAAGTGAAGTCCTTTTGCTGCTAACGGTAACGTAAAGTTGCAAGTAACGATGCTCGTCATAGCAAACGTTTTACAACTACTGGCGGATAAAGTAACGTAGCGCAGCTGATAGATCGTCGTAGCAACACCATCGATATTATATAACCAAGATTAAATCAGCCAGTTTGGAATCAAGTGCAGAGAGTAGAATTCTTCTGCATTCCTACTACTTGCACTGTTCCAGGCAGCCCGGGCACTAAGAATGCCGGTACAGCTCTTTGATTAATAATCATAATAATAATAATACATCGAAATAGCAGCGTCAGAGAACTCAATCTCTTTATGGGCAGTTTACATTTGCTGCAAAGGAAGCACGATTGAATGATTATGGTAGCATGCTCAATAAACTACAAGAATAATGTGACTAGCGGTGAAATGCACAGGGTCAGCGTGCTACCGGAAGTGCGGTTAGTGGCAGCATGCGCAGGGTCAGCGTGCTACCAGAAGTGTGGTTAGTGGCAGCATGCACAGTGTCAGCACGTATAAGCGCATAAATGTCGAATCACAGAGACCCACTAAATGCTGCGATAAATAGATGCGTTGTTAATTTCTTTTTAAATGTTGTCAAGTCAGGAAATGTCGTGACGCAAGTAGGGAGTGCGTTCCAGGCTTTGGTAGCATACAGATAAACAAAAAGATTCGGAAAAGCGGGTAGCGCGTAGCTCAGCCTGGTGGGAGAGTATATCTGATGGGTAGGCTGGAGCCAAAGAATAAAGAGACCTAAAGAGAATGACAAAACCTTGAAGTCGATCCGTTTCTTGACTGGTAGCCAGTGCAGGTCGGCAAGAAGTGGTGTGATGTGGCAACTGCGACGCTCACGACAGACAAGCCTAGCTGCGTTGGAGTTTTGCACCAGCTGTAAGTGCCTGATTGCACATGCCGGTAGGCCAGCAAGCACTGAGTTACAGAAGTCAAGGCGGGATGTCACAACTGCATGGACCAATGTAGATGAGGTATCCCTGTTTAAGCAAGTCCGAATTTTAGCAATGTTATGTAGCTGAAAGTAGGTACACTTGACGTTGGGGTTAATGTGGTCGTCTAATCAAAGGTCACTTTAGAGCATGACACCTAGATTTCGTGCAGACTCAACAGAAGATATGCTGGCAGAGCCGATTGTGAGCGTTAAACTTTTCAATATCTGAATCACACACACTTGTTTGTTCAATAACGAGTAAGATGGTTTTATCCTAATTCAATTTAAGAATGTGTGCTGCCATCAATGTGTATATGTCATTAATACATCCAGCAAGGGATTACAGAAGGGCCAGAAAATTAAACTTTCTGTGTTGCTAAGCTCTGTAGGCTATTTAACAGCGGTGACCTGCGGCAAATAACAGTAGCAGTCGCCTGGAATGTTCAGTGCATTCTGCCCTGTCGTTTCCGCCGGCTCTGCCTGGCACTCCAGTGAGGCCAAATGAGCAGTATATAGTTCAGGTATCAAGCCTTTGGTTCGCCCCGCCCCACGAAAGCCGGGCAGAGCTCACGGGTAGCCGCCGTGATTCCTGGGTGGGTGCTACTGCGCTTGAGAATTTGGGAAATGCGATTATTAAATAATAGAATACTAGCCTGCAGCCGTCAAAAATTACATAAAAAGGTAACTTTGGAAGAGTAGGCCTGAGTGTCCGCTGACTTGGTTGGTGAGTCCGCCTTACTCGGAGAAATCTTGCAGTTCTTTCTTAATGTAGCGACATCTGCTTAGCAGAAAAAAAAATCAAAAATGTTTCGAATATTTATTTCGCACTATTTTATATGTAAATCCATATTTTGTATTATATACTTAAATTACGCGCCAGCCACTCTCCTGAATTTTCGCGCGGGCTCTTTTCACATTCATCCCCATTCGACGTTCGGCAAATTGTTGTGACTTCCGTTTACGGGGCGTCCGAATGAACCCTGTATCGGAATGAGAGCATTTAATATTGCATAGAGGTAGCCGATAAATAGAGGCTCCAGAGGCGACGCGGCATAGTCCTGGTGATTCTCCATGGCGACCATCTTTTCTTAGACCCGGCTAGAAGGCTGGCGTTTACAACGCTGATACAGCCACTCGAATTCGGAGGGTACATTCTGTAGTTTGATTATATGCAGAGACCTGTACTGCGCCTCTGCGAAACGCCCGGTGAACAGCAGCTGTTGGCGGCATCGTCGGAAGGAAGGGGCCGGTGCACAGCAGCCGTGGTCCGCCTTTGATGTGAGTCGGTTTCCTACAGGGACTATCCTGTTTTAAGGGTGACCAATCTTTAGTATTGATATATGAATTCTGGTTGGACAGATTTAAAGGAGGTCTGCCTAGAGACACACCTGCGGCGCCGTGCCTCAGACTCTCCAAGAAGGGGTTGCGAGTTTAACTGTATTCGAAGAATCTTCCAGGCGGTGCACAAGGTGCACCGCCTGGAGCGACTCGAGCTCTCCAAATTTTTTTAAAGGTTTAATCTAATAGCTAATTGAGCAACTAATCGATTTATGTAAGTCAGTGCTTGCTCGTCTACAAGCCTATGCAATGCGGTGCTTACAACTGGTGCAAAAACTCTAACGCAACACGGCTGTCTGTGGTGAGCGTCGCGGTTGCCACGTCTCACCACTTCTAGCCGACCTGCACTGGCTCCCAGTCAAGCAACGCATCGACTTCAAGATGCTGTCACTCACTTATAGTTCCCTCCATTTTTGGCTCTAGCCTACCTATCAGATCTGCTCTCCTACCAGATTAAGCATAGTACCACCCTCTTTTCGGAATCTTATCGTTAACTTACACCACGTTCGGACCTCGAATCCTTTGGAGAGCATGCCTTTAGTTCGTATGCTCTCCAAGTCCGGAACTCACTTCGACTGGCGTCACGACATCACTAGACATGACGACATTTAAAAAGAAACTAAAAACGCATCTATTTATCGCAGCATTTAGTGGGTCCATGCGAATCGTCTTTCGTGTGCTAATTCGTGCTTCCTGTGCATTCTGCCACTAACTGTCTTTGCATGCTGAGTCTGTGCATGTCACCTCTAACCATGTTATGCTTGCTGTCATTGAGCAGGCTAACACTAGTCATTCTACCTTGCTTTCTTTGCAGCAAATGTAGTGTCTAGAAAAAGATGAGTTCTATGAGGATGCTATGCAGATCTATTGTTGTTATTAAAATACCAGTAAGGGTTAAAATCAAGCTCATAAATAGTGCTTTACAGCGAAGATTTCGAAGAGACTTTCACGACCTTGGCCTCGTCCCTCGGGACGGAAGTGCAAACCCCATAACAATACTAATAATAATACACCCTCAGAGAATTCAATCTCTTCCTAGGTGCTTTAAATTTGCTTTAAATAAAGCACGATCGAAGGCAACCCCAAAGCTACGTGCAAGCGCTCCTGCTCCAATCAGGTTTCTTCACAGATGAACTTACTCTGTCTTTTCCATTTATAAAGGCCTGCAGTTGTTTTCCTCAATGGGCGCGCTGTCCATCCCAATGGAAGCATAGCCACAAGATGATTCCTTGCCGACCACTGTCAGACCGACTGCATAAGCATCTCACCAAATGTTAGCCCTGTAGCACAAATATTTTATAATGAGCGACTACACTAGTACAAAATACTTGATTACTAACTCTAATAACGCAGCAGCCTTTCAGCAGCTATCGGGTAAAAGCATTGACCGTCTTTTTAGTGGACTTGTCATTCAGTTCCTGTACGTTAGGGACGTGCACTGCTTCTGCACATCAATGCTGTGCCCTCTGCTTGCAGGCAGCTTGCTGCTTCATCTACAGTCGCATACCTTGATAACGCGAGTGAGTAGGAATTATGTCTTTACTATGTCGCACTGCACAAGCAGCCGCCTACAGGCTGTAACAGAGCTGCATAATTCATTCGACGTCAGCAGTTGACTTGATCCGCGATGTTCAGCTCAGTGCCCACCCCTGCCAAATGCATAGCCACGAAGTACGGCTAGAGGTTAGGTCCTACGCAAATTTAGGATTCGGCAGAGAAAGTCCGAGGATTTCGTAGAAAAATTGTATTTAAAATAACCATGCACGAAATACCGGCATCCACGACGAGATGCAACATGACCAGATAATGTTTAAGCAGCCTGAGTGAGTTAACAATGACGATGACCACGCTACGACAGCAGCTTGTGGTTCCCGGCGACAACCATTCGACCATTATTAACTTCCTGGTGCAAGAATGGTTAACGCACACGGCGGTGATAATACTGGAGCAACCGGCCAGAGACTTGGGCTTTTTCCTCCCAAGTCCCTAGAGGATAGACACACAAGCCGGGGCCGGCAAAGACAGTCGCTGGGCGAAGTGGTGACGGTTCGCTCTAGACCAAGGCCAAATTTCGGGACAACCGCAGCCCCATCCAAGCATCGCATCGGCCCTGCTTCGATCTACCAGTGACTGAGTAGTGCCACCGAACATAGGTAGGAGCTGCGATTGCGGATGGGTGTGGCACTCCGGACCCAGCCGAGCAAGGCCTTCACAGCTCAATCGAATGAATGGCCGGGCGAGGCACCGTGGGTAGGTATTGGATTCTGTATCACAGTCAGTTGAGTATGTGGCTGCTTCAGCGATGACTGAGTGCCGGTCAGAATTTCGGCAGAGGCAGGCACACGTTGACTGGGCTCCTGGCGAACTGTAGACAAGCCAGCCCACTTTTTATGCAGCCCTGCTCGCTGCCGTCGAGGCGTTTGCTGACGAAAGGCAAGTACCGCTCTTCTTCGAGGCAGCAGCACATCATGCCAGACCGTGCCACTGGGCTCTTCACGACGCGTCGGCATCATGCTCCAGTATGGCGTCAAGGTCGGTCGTACCGGCTGCACACTCGGCGCTGATGCCATGCGAGTGGCCGCCGCCCATCATCATTGCCTCCTTCTCTTTCGGGTCGTCTTCCTCGAAAATGAGTCTATAACGCGGAAAAACGCACACGGCCGGCATACACGAGAGGCGCTCGGCGGATGGAAGGCCAGGTTTCGACCCAGCTGCAGAAACAAGCTTGTCCGGCTGGTGGAAGACCCGCTGTAAGCGGACGGGACACGAGCCCTATTGGCAGCCTGACTGCAGTTGGCAAATTCGAGGGGCAGGCAGCCTCGCCTACTGAGCCGGCACAACCCCGTGCGCATGCATGCCGCGAGGGGGGCCGCACAGGGGCCTTGCTCGGCGATCGCATCGCGGCTCACCTTTGCAGAGCCGAAAGGGCGGGAAGAGCGGCTGACGAGTAGCGATGCTGATCGATCACGACGACCGGCTGCACGTGCATCACTACAAACGCCAGGCCGACAGCCAGTATGAACAAGTGCCCGTCGCCAAGCAGCAGACAGGGGCTGAGCCCTGCATACCGAGCAGCTGGGTTGCCACGACACGAGCGGAATGCGGTTGAAGCCACTATACGCGACTTGCGAAGCAGCGTTTCCCTATTCCAGGACAGGAGTCGTTCATTGCCCCAACAAGGCCACCGGCCTACGAGGCCACCACCCTGTGATGGGGCCAGTGCCTGGCCTCGCTACCTGCTCAGCGAGGCTCTCCTTGAGAGAAGGGTGCTAAGCCCAACCCTGGCACCGGTCCAGGAGAATGGGAGCACCCGGTGGCAAGCGGCCGATTGGCTAGGCACTGCTAGGGTTGGCTGCGCCGGGCAGGGTCGAAGCCCGGCTCCTGCTCATCCAGTTGGCTGTGGCTGGCGATGGCTGGCGAGTGACTGTTGCTGCCCCTGGCCCGGCTCGATTCGCACAGCATGGGGCAGGGGTCACGCGGCCGTTCATACCTGGCCTCGCGAATCGCCGCACGTCGTCTGCCGGACCGTCGTAGGAGGCGAGCTCCAGCGGAGCCCGAATCATACGTCGCTGCAGGCCCGAGGCAGAAGTGGTGGCTCCGTCAGCCGCTGCCAAGCCATCCCAATCGTCACCCTGCCTGCTGCTGCTGCCGCCGCCGCCTGCATCACTGCCGCTGCAGGTGCTGCTGCTGGTGCTCGCCGGCCTCTGCCTTATGGTGCCGGCGTTCTCGTTGGCGAACGGCAGCGTGCCGGCGTACGCCTCGGCAGCTCCTCCGTCAGGCGCCGAGGGGCCTCGGCTGCTGCCTCCACCGCTCCCGGCGTGCCCGCGGCGGGGCGTCGTCGGGATGCCGCTAGATTCGCTGCCTCCTCCGCCAACCGGTGTGATCCGGGCCTCGCCGCCGCCGCTACCATCCTTTGCCACCGACGACCTGCCACCCAGCATGACCTGGGGTGCGGTGGAGGCTGCAGCGCTAGCAGCTGCCGCGGCCGCGAGCCGGCGCTCGGCCAAGGCAGGCAGCTGGGGCATGGCTCGCGGCTGCCTGTGCACGCGCATGTGCTGCATATCGAAGGCAATGGGCGGGGCGACGGGCGGGAAGTCGTGGCCGTCGAGCTCGCACTCGGACGTCGACGAAGCCGAGTCGGCGTCTTCGTCGCCGCCGGCCTCCTCCGTCATCAAAGAGCGCTCGGCGACGGCAGCCGGCGAGACCTTGCAGCGCTCGGCAGCGGTGGCGGCCAGCAGTGCCGGCGGGTCATGTGACGCGGGAAGGCGGTGCCTCAAATTTTGAGACGATGGCTGCTGCTGTTGCGACGGCGCGAAGCCCTCGAGGCCGTGTCGAGGAGGCGAGGCTGCCGGGCCGGCTGTGCCGCCTCCGCCGCGCATGTAGCCATTCTGTATTGCCGCATAGGGCGACTTGAATTCGGCAAACGGAGACGAGTGTGGATTGAGGTGGCTGCCCAAGGCGCCACCTAGCGGTGGTGTGGCCTCTCGCGACGGCAGGAGCAGCAGCTCGGCATAGGGACTCTCTTCCGCCGCAGAAGCCGAGGTCCTGTGGGACCTCGCAAAGCCACCGCCACTGCCACTGCTAGCCTGCCTCGCCAGCGTCGAGTACTGCGGAGGCGAGCTGCCGCCGCCGCCGCTGCCACTGCCGGACGTGTGCCTGCTCTTGTCCGTCGCCCGACCGACAGCAGCAGCCGCCGGGTGCGAAAGCGCGTCGGTGCCGTGAACCGGCAGCCGCCGCCACTGCGGCATGTGGTGGCTGCTGTACGAGCCGGCAGACGACGAGGCCGAGTCCTCCGACGAGTTCACCGACACGTTGTCGTCGGGCTGCTCGGTCCGCAAAAGCGACATGCTCCGCTGCTGCTGCTGCTGGGAACTGTCGCCGCCACCGACGGGGCCGGCGGGGCAGGTGCTGACCGCATGGCCGCTGTTTGATCGGGACACGGGCGTGGCGATGGCAGCTGCGCCGGCACTCGGCTGATGCATCGTCTGCTGGAGCATAAGAGACCTGGAAGCAGACAAACGAGACACGTTCGTTGTCCGGCTATCCATGGGGCTAGACTGTCCAGCTGGCCGATGCACTAGTGCCATTCGGCGGCCAAGGGCACTTGCCGATGATCGAGCAAGCTAAAATTTAGTGCAACGTACTCGCACGGAGACGCAGAGGACGCTTTCTTAGCCTGCTAGTGAGAGTACGAAGGAGGGACAGAGAGAACCGCAGACTTGAAAGACCGTACACAGATAGTCACAGCCGGCGAGGGTCAAAGATGTCGCAGCAGCCTCGGTATGGTTAGGTAATGTCAACGAGGCTGTCACCACTCGCTGCAGCTTTGCTGACAGGTGTCGCCGAAAGGACGCACAGCGCGGTGATATGGGGGAGGGGATGAGGAGGTAACTGCTAACCAATCGGGTTGGCAAAGATTGCAAAATGCTGCCTAGCCGGCCCGTCATAGCACATCCTGGGGGTGGTTGGTCACTGTCTGATTGGGAGCTACAGTAAGGCAGCTACAGTATCCGGCGGCAAAGCTGCTAGGAGCAGATCGGCGTGGCCCTCCCCCACATCAGGCCGGCGACCCTCCCCCTTCCCAGGCCAGTGGCCCTGCCCCTTACCAGGCCAGCACGACCGTGAGAGAGCGCTGTCCTGGCTATGTATGTGTCACGGAGTAGACGATACAGCCAGATGTCATCACACAAAGCTAGTTGCACGAGAATTCGTAAATTGAGATGCATACTTAGCTCAACATGCCAGGTAAAATCAAGTTTGACGACGACGACAAGGTGGTGAGGATGATGAAATGATGACACCTAGGTCACAAGCGCCTCACGGTGCCGAGGAGACAGAAGACGCAGCTGAAAATGGGTTTAGTGCTCAATCGGAGGCCAGGGCGGCTTACCTCGTCATAGCCGAGTCGCACGACAGCTGCCGACAGGTGGATCGCTGGCTGCCGCCATAGCCACTGCCGTCGAGCGAGTGCACCATGTCGCCGGAGACGGATCTGTGGTGTACACGGCTGTGAGACGATGGAACGGCCACCGGTTCGGCACTCCTGCGGATGCTTGACTGCTGCTGCAGCTGCTGTTGCGGCTGCTTCGGGTTGGATGCCGACAGTCCACTTCCACTACCGGCCTGAGGCGGCACCTCGCTGCCGCAGCTTGACTGGCTGCTGCACGAGTGTCTCTTGCCGACTTTCTTCAGCTGCTCTATGGCAAGCATTATCTTCTTCTGGTGACCTGGGGTCGGGAAAAACAAGCGGAGAGACCCGTGCAGTTGTGAGCCGTGCAGTTGAAAGGCTGAAGATGTGATTCGCCAGGCATCGTCAGCCTGGCATCGCCAGCGGTGGATGCACGCACGGCTGCACTAGCGAGTCCCCAAGTATCTCGATCGGTACGGCAAAAACAGCACACCGTGATGACAGGAACGAGACAGGCCCAGACAAGCTGGCCAGTGCTGGCAAGTGATCAGGCTTGCAACCACCAGTGCCAGATGCTGGCTGAGCAAGTCTCATCGGCAGCTTGTATTCAAGCTGCTAGATGCTGTGGTTGGTCAGGGAATGAAGCTATCTTGAGGGAAGAGGCTCAAACCTTTGGAACGGTTCTCCTCGCTGGCGACACGCAGCACCTGATTTCGGAAAAGTTCCAAACGCGAGCATGGCCCACGGCAACCCAGCCGACAAAGGACAGATATAGCAGCAGTCCATGGTAGCAGGGAAACCTTCAACCCCGTGACCTTTCAGTTAGCATAGAATTACCAGTTGGTAAATTGCCGGACGGTGAGGAAATCCTTTTGGTTTTTCGAGCTGCATCTCAGTGAGGCCATATCGAGACGGCGATGAGTGGCCGATGTTTGCTCTGCGGGCCACGGCTTAGAAGCAGGAGTGGGTGAGAGGACCCAGCAGCTCCTGCTGACAGGGACTGCTACTGCCCTAGGCTCCTGCCTGGGTCACTGGCATCCGAGCAGCTTGTTGTGGTTGCAGCCCCAGCTCATTCGGGGCTCTGTTATCACTGCTGCTCTCTGCTGCTGCTGCCCTTCTCTAGTTACAGTGTTCCGAGCCTAGTAGCTGCAGCTGGTTGGTGAATGAGAGGCTCAGGGTTGATGGCTTTCTGTGCTAAGCTAGAATCCGCCATACATATTTCGGCCTTGGCCTTGGTGCCACCAGGGCAGGCCAGCTCGACCGTCCACTATGTCTTCGATGCAGTGGACTATGCCAGTGCCTGCTCCCAGAGGAGCTAGGACCGACGCCCAGCTTATACTGAGCTCTAGATCCAATCAAATGTCACCAATGTGGCTGCACACCACACCATTCAGCAGCCGACATCAGGGCTGCTCGGCATAGGACCCCATTTGCTGCTCTCTGTCTCTCTGTCTCTCTCTCTCTCTCTCTCTCTCTCTCTCTCTCTCTCTCTCTCTCTCTCTCTCTCTGTCTCTCTCTCTGTCTCTCTCTCTCTCTCTGTCTCTGTCTTTCTCTCACTCTCTCTCTTTCTCTCTCAGCCTTTCTGGGTAGCACTAGCGCCCAGCGTTCAGGGGAGCAAAAACCGAGCTCTACAGCATCTAAGATATGCTTGGGGGGGCAGGTGGCCTGTAGTGGTTGGACTAGGGACTGCAGCAATTGCCAAGCCCCCGGGAAAAGCCGGCCGGGGGCCGAGTAAAGAAAGATGCTCTTGGGCGTTCTTCCGGTGTGAGTCACTCGGCGCTAGTCCAGGCATCCAGAGGCTGCAGGCGCAGCTGTATAAGCTGCTCTGTCAGTGGGAAGCGGAATTGTAAGGCCAAAGATGTGGAAGGAAGCGACTCAGAAATTCGGCCTGCTCCAGCTTCATCAGTCACTGGTTTCTGGATAACGATGACACAGTCTGGAGCACTGGGCTTCAATAAGACAAAGGCAACTGACACTGCCATGCCGAACACATACATCACCGGAGTGTCACCGACAATGGTGATGAACTGGTCGAAAGCTCCAGGATCCCCAGGACTGGTCAAACACCTGCCTGACCCAGCAGCCTCGTACTCACCGAGTTTGTTTATGCCGATCTCTTCCAGGTCCTCCCAGGTGATGTCGGTGAGCGTAGCCACCGAGCTGTAGCCGTCAGCAACTAGGGCATCGTGATATTGCTCCAGGCGCAGCAGCTGCAGCCACTCCATCACGGTCGCCTGTCGCGAGATAGTGATATGCTGCATAACGATTTTCATACGAAGGCATCGAGGACACACAATCTTGAAGCAAACCGCAGCTCTCTCATACCGGCTTGAAGTCTGGCAGGCCATCACCGATGTGCAGTCGTGCTATTTCCCCAGTCAGCTTCCGCCGGTGAGCTGGTACGGTTATGCCGATTGCCGTCAAGTCCTGCTCATGCAAACAAACAAAAAAGATATCAAGGAAACGACCCGACGATCTATCCCAGCATGCCCACAGACTGCTTGAGAAAGTAAGCATACAGAGCACCCTTGAAAACTGAGCCCACCTCCGGAGTCATTCTCGATACCGTCTGCATGTCATAGCCGGCCTGAAGGAAGTTTTCGACGTACGAGTAACCATCGAAGTGCAATTCGGCAAGCCATGCTCTCAGCACCTCGGCGTCCTGCAAAAAATGCAAGCGAAAACTGCAAGGCTGAACACGGTAAATATCAAGGCAAAGAAATGCAGACCAGACACGGGCTCTCACGATCGAGGTAAATGATGAAGCAGTCGAGCGCTAACAATGAATCTGGTGCAATAATTAATCTCGTGTCGCGCTTAAGCTGGAAGAGTCGCGATCGATCGAAGGAGCGAAGGTGGTCAACCATCAGCCACAACAAGATATGTTAAAAGAGAGCTGAGGAGGAGGAGGAGGAGGAGGAGGAGGAGGAGGAGGAGGAGGAGGAGGAGGAGGAGGAGGAGGAGGAGAGCCGAGGTCCCACAGGCTCGGCACCTGGGGATGGTTGGTCACTGTCTGATTGGGAGCTACAGTAAGGCAGCTACAGAATCCGGCGGCAAAGCTGCTAGGAGCAGATCGGCTTGGCCCTCCCCCACATCAGGCCGGCGACCCTCCCCCTTCCCAGGCCAGTGGCCCTGCCCCTTACCAGGCCAGCACGACCGTGAGAGAGCGCTGTCCTGGCTATGTCTGTGTCACGGAGTAGACGATACAGCCAGATGTCAACACACTTCTTTCTTATCTGCTGCCAGTGGTGATCTGGCACCTGGACAAAGGCGGTGAGTGCACCGCAGCCGGTCGATGTATGCTGCAGCAGACTGGCAGCGCAAAACGAACACATAAAGCCGACATCAACTTCTTATAGTACAGGCCGTTAGGGTGCACTATATAGAGTAGGCAACACTCCGTCTAATCAGGCTGACTAGCCGGCTCTGTTCCTTGCCGAGTGCAGAGTTACCTATGAGAGGAGGGTGACTCTGCACACACACACACACACACACACACACACACACACACACGCACACGCACACGCACACGCACACGCACACGCACACGCACACGCACACGCACACGCACACACAGGTCGTGCACAATACATGGGTGACTGCCAACTTGAGGTTGTACCCAACTGCCCCCTTGGCACGTCAACAAGAAGCAGACCAGCACTGCTGCTTCCGTTAATGAAGTGGTCGGCAAGTGCAACACCGCAAGTCAAGCCTAAACTCAGCAACACGTGATGTGCCGAAAGTCAGAGAGAGAGAGAGAGAGAGAGAGAGAGAGAGAGAGAGAGAGAGAGAGAGAGAGAGAGAGAGAGAGAGAGAGAGAGAGAGAGAGAGAGAGACGATTGGTAGCCCTTTGTCCCCCTGCCGAAGCAGCAGGTATCGAAGGCAGCTTTTGCTGACTAGCTACCGCCATAGGCGCAGCACGAAAGCTGCACACCCTGGCAGCCCGTTTGTCGAATGCACAATGGCAGTGCCCTTTTAAAAGCAGCGACCTCAAAAGAGCAGCGGTCGGCAGCCCTGTCGAGCATGCCACCAAGTGACCACCAATAAAGGACCTCTTGCACCACCGCCTTGGCTCGTTGCCAAGACAAGGCCCTGCCGGTCGGGAGCAACAGCAGTCGTGCAGGACACGAGGCCACAGGCCCTGCGATGGCAGCAGCAGCAACAGTGCGTACTACTGCACCAAAGAGTTCCGACCGACTGACTGCCGGCAGCTCAGCAGTGACCTCGGCCCTCGGCCCGCAGCATTTGCACTGCTGCTGCTGCCGCCGCCGCAGCGGCACTGCTGACGACGATGGCCGCTGGCACGTACCCTGGTGCCTAGCTGAAGCAGCTGGCCCGCGTTGAAGCTGCAGCTTGCATAACCCGACTCCCAGTCGTCTTCGCAGCCGTACTCCTCGCCGAGGCCGCCGATGCAGCCTCGCCTCTCGGCAGCCACCAGGCGCTCGGAGCTGCCGGCGCTGATGCTCGAGCACGTGTCAGCGCCGGAAGTCGGGCCTCCTCCTCCTCCTCCTCCGCCGCCATCGTCGCTGCGGACGCTGCGTCTCGATGCGGTGCCTGCACCGCCATGGCCTCCAGAGGCGACCGACTCGCAGCCGTCGAAGCTCTGACCGGACTGCAGCGAGGGCGGCCGGCCGGTGCTGCTGCTGCCGCCGCAGCCGCCGACGACAGTGCGCGACGAGCTTCCCTGGAACGAGGCCGGGCTGGCCAGCTGAGATCTCCGAAGCCGGAAGAAGAAGAAGAAGAAGAGGGCCACGGGTAGCTGGCTCTGAAGCCGGAAGCGAGTAGCGTGCAGCAGGGAGCTGGCTAGCCAGCCGAGCCTGTGCCCGGAGTCAAGCCTATTGCCGGGCACGGGCAGGACAGGTCAGGGCTCACTCGTCCCGAAGATTGATTGCTGAAAGCCAGATGACCGAGACCAGCCCGAAGACCACTGTCTCGCTCGCCATCGCTCGCAGAGCTAACCGAATGAAACGCCAACCGACAGGGGGCGCACGACGACGACAACCGGGCGACCTGTGCGACTGCTGTCTAGGTGGCCTGCGAGCGACCGCCAACCAGCGGTCACAGCATACCCGAGTCTCACGTGCCGCCGCCGCTCCTCCGACGGCGAGGCTGGCACTCCGCTGCGGCAGATAGCCGGCTGCCGGCGGCTGTCCCGGCTGCTGGTGAGGAAGCAGCCCTGCCGGTCCCGCCGCCGGGATCTGTGGTGCAGCTGCAAATGGGCCGCCGCCGCCGGGTGAAATGACGGCCGGCTCTACAAATGAGCCGAGTGGAAAGCCAAAATTCAGCGAAGCATCGACACAGAAGCAGCACTGCAGCGAGGCTGGTTCACCACCGGAAGCTTCGGTGTCGTCGACAGCCACAGCAAGGCGCGACGGCTGCCCGAGCGAGCAGCGGCGGCCGCAATATTCCAGCACGGCAGCACAAGCTTGCTGCTGCCGTGCAGCCACTCGATTGTCACCAGGAGAGGAGGCGGGCAGGACAGGGCGGTCTGCAGCGTCGCGCAAGTCGTGGGGCAGCGCGAGTGCACAGCTTCTGTGCATGCACGCACCGAGGGAGGGGGAGGCTCTCGAATCAGACTTGTTAAAAGTAGCAGAATTGCCCTGCGAGACCCAGCTAGGCACTCTTGCCTGAACCAAGTGCGCACATTTATCGCGGTCGAGCTAGCCGGTTGAGATAGCGGGCAGTGTGTAGCTTGCACCGACAAAATGGCAGATAAGCAGCCCAGGGTTGTGCTTCGGGGAAAGCGACCGACAAGCCTCCGACGGCACGAGCAAGCTCCCTCCGGCGCGAGCTCGTGCACCAAGCTACATTTTACAGCGACCCGACCAGCACACTGAGACTAGCTTCCATTGCATGCCGAGCCAAGCGGCTTTCGGCCTTTGCAAACACCGGCAAACAGTGGTGGATGGGCTGCGTGGCGGCGTGCTGACAGGTGGTGAAAACGGGACAGAAATTCGGCATCACAAAGATGAGCCGAGCTATGGGACACAGAATTCGGGTTCGGCTTGCCAGGCGGTTGTTGGGGGGGGGGGATAAACTACAACAACTGCTTATCAGGCCTGCTGCTGCAGGCTGACGGCAGCAGCAGCAGGACAGGACTTGCTACTCCAGCACGCTGGGATGCTGGCCGGCAGCTTTTGTCGAGTTGGCTGTCGTTGGGCGTCGCGCTGGCTTGGCTAGCTGAGCACTAGGACACGCGTGGGAACAGCTGTGCAGCTGTGACTGCAGCCGCAGCCAGGAGGCCGCGCGTGCGCAACCGGCCAGCACTCAGCTTGCACTGGGGCAGCCAAAATTCGGCAGGCCTGCAGCAGTCTTTGTGATGGCGATTCAATCCCTCCCCCAAGCCGTTGGTGCTAGAAAAACGGAGCAAAACAACACTGGCTCTGGATGTAGCCAAAGCAGCTAACCAACGTGGCTAGTCCAAGAGAAACAACCGGCACTTTGCCAGCACCAGGACTGAAGGGGGCGGGGCAAGAGCTCACCAAGCTGCCAGCAGCCGCCGACTTTTCGTGCTTAGTGTGACCCAGCCGCTCCGGTCACCCAGACCATGGTATAGAGAGCTGCTAATTGTGGCCTTCTCCTCTGGCCTCCTCAACCTGCAGCTGCTGTTCTGAGAGAGAGAGAGAGAGAGAGAGAGAGAGAGAGAGAGAGAGAGAGAGAGAGAGAGAGAGAGAGAGAGAGAGAGAGAGAGAGAGAGAGAGAGAGAGAGAGAGAGAGGAGAGAGAGAGAGAGAGAGAGAGAGAGAGCGAGAGCAAGAGCAAGAGGGAGAAGGAGAGAGAGAGAGAGAGAGAGAGAGAGAGAGGGATAGGGGGGAGAGAGAGGGAGAGGGATAGGGGGAGAGAGAGAGGAAGAGAGAGAGAGAGAGAGAGCTAAAACTGGATAGGCTACGGTGGAGCTACCCTCACGGCAACCACAGTGGCCACAGCAGCACAGGTGGGTTATATTAGTTCTTTGACCACCACTAGCCGTTTGCCAGGGCAGCTGGGCTGCAGCTGCTGCAGGCAGGCAGTAGCAGCCAGCACAAAACAGCCCCCTACCCATTCACCCACTGTCACCAACCACCACCCTCACCAGCACCAGGAGGCAGGACCTGGCTGGCCTCTTCCATGCCCTGCCACCATGGTGGGATATGCTAAGGTGTGGTAAGGTCACAGGCTGCATAGGCAATCGGCCAACGCAGGAATTACAAGACAGCTTAGCTCAGCCAAGTAATCCATAGGCAGGGCTGATGGGCAGGGCCAAGACTCAGGGCTTCTGCTTCAGCAGATTTGACTACTTTGCATGGGGGGAGGGTGGTTTGGTCTAGCGGTTAACGCGCCGTGCTCGCCCCGACCAAGGTCTGACTGAGGTCGTGGGCTCGAGCCCGATGCATATGTGAAGCGCCTGAATAGAGATTAAGTTCTCTTAGGGCGCTATATAAATGAATTATATATATATATATATGTATATGTATATATATATATATATATATGTGTGTGTGTGTGTGTGTGTGTGTGTGTGTGTGTGTGTGTGTGTGTGTGTGTGTGTGTGTGTGTGTGTGTGTGTGTGTGTGTGTGTGTGTGTGTGTGTGTGTGTGTGTGTGTGTGTGTGTGTGTGTGTGTAACAGAGTAAGTACCAGAGTATGCATTTGAACGTGCTACTCGAGGCTGCATTGTTGACGGCACTTCGGCACAGTGTAATAACACCAACCTGGACCTCCTTGGATTTCAGGGCACGGATCTCTCTGGCCTGTCGTGAGCAAGTTTGCCATTCCAGTAGGGTCAGTCAGTACCTGCCTGACCAGCTGGCACTGAGCAAAGCTAATAACGTAGATGTGGCCTGCTGGAAGCCAAGGTCCACTTGCTACTCTAGAAACCCGGTAAGATTTCGGCAGGCACATACTGACAAAACAGGTTAAGCTCAGGTGGCTGATCTATAACCGAAAGCAACGAGGCTACACTGAAAATGTGAGTGTCCATTTGAGCCGGACTGAAGAAGACAATGCTGGCTATTGGACCCAACTGAACCAACCGCAAATTCTATACACATCGGCTCCGGACACTTGTTATCTGTCATCACGTGCTACTCGAGGTGGGGCATCAGCAAAAACTGCCACTTCTGCTGCTGAAATCTGGGCACTCCCATGATTTACATTAGAGCTGGATCTAGCTAATAGGGGCTGATTATGCACGTCGGCTTCTACCAGGCTAACTGCTCTGACAGCAACAAAACCATGAGTGCCAGCAGAGGGTAAGCCAGTATTGCACACACTCAGCACCCGTAGCCTAGTAAACATCTGTGGCTATCAGTTCTTTCCTTTAAGTCTTATGAAGTTATGTTATACTGCAGCAGATGAACAACGTCTTTGGATTATACAAGCTAAGACCCATCTCTTTGGCATAATATTTACTCCGTGTAAGTAGATTGTCCAATGTGCACTTGTGCATTCTAAAAAAATGCACTTATTACTAACTAATTGGCAAGATTCCTTCCCTGAATACGTAAAGTGTCCGGACAGAGATGAAGTTCTCTAAGGGCGTTGTACACTTGTTTCAACATAAACTGTTATTATATAAGCTCGCCGTGATCGCATCATTCCGACCTGTCAGCAACTGGCAAGATCAGACAGTCTCATGAAAGCCGGCCCCCATCTGAGTGTGCAGCAGTTGTGATGCTGCACAGAGCCCAACAAGCGGTGTGGGGCGGCCTGGTGCCATGATGATTTTGGCCAACACAGCGTGTTGAACATTTTCCAAACGAGCAGACAGATGAGCAGCCGGTTGCACACAATCAGCCCTCGTCCTTCGGGCGGCACACTCATTCATTAGGGCCAAATAAGGTCTAATGGAAGCCGTGCTGTACGCTCCTCCGCATGCTGATGAGAAGCACAGGCTGTTGCAGACGCACTTGATACCAATAAAAAAAAAGCACGATGATCCCAATCGGTGTTTGTCCCCGTGCAAAACGCACCGGTGAATCTTTTCACTGCATTCCGCTTCACGAGCCTTGGCACAATGGCAGTTTAAAGTTTACGGTCGTGGCACCAAATTGAAGCTGTGACAGAAGATAAAAGGCACCGGTCGGTCACTGCCAGCCTTTGATGCGACGAAAAGCCGCAAGGGTAGGTAGCTAGCTAGCTATCTCACAGCAGCCAGCCCTCGATCTAATGGACTCTTGGTGCCGAGCTAGCCGATTAAGTCAGCCGGGGCTCTATTCGACCATACTCAGATCGGTGGGGGACACTTATGGCTCAGTGGGTTGATAGCCGGCCTACTTCTACCGGTCAAGTGCCAGCAGCAAGTGCCGTGCACATTGAAACTGACGTGCACATTGAAACTGACGTGCACATTGAAACTGACGTGCACATTGAAACTGACGTGCACATTGAAACGACCGCAACCATGAAGGTGTTGAACGGCAATCCTAAGGCAGGCACGAATTCAGTGGCAGGAGTTTGTCGGAAGTAAACGACAACCAGCCCTCTGTTGTCCCATACGGAAAAAGCCACTGCTGAACTCCTCTAGGAGCAACCCAAACGCTGGCGATCTACAGAACGAAACGGTTGCTGGTAGCCAAGGCCGGTCTTACCGATGAAAACGTCGTCATCGTAGTCGTCCTCACCAGTGCTTCCACTGTTACCACAGCGTGGCCGCTGGTGGACGGGTGGCGGCGGTGGCTGCACTGCCACCCCAGTGACGATGAACTTCATTATTCTCTTGCTAGGAGCGACGTTTTACACGTGAGTCTCCAGCTATCTGCACAGGCCCCTGGATAGTTAGGGTACCGCGGGCAGCGAAGTTTCTCTCGGTAAACTGTACTCGATATGACGATACGCTCGCCTAAAAATCTCCCTCAGTACGTTGCAGTCGCTCAGGCTGCTATCCGCGAGTCGCCTTGCACCTCCCTGGCGATGCAGCTCCTACCGGCTCGATGTCGAGCTAGCGTAGCAGGTGTGTGCTGCTCACCATCTGACAGCGACTCGGGACAGCCTATTCACTCTCCACGTTATCATCCACTCGCAAGTGATTGGTCCACAGCTTTCCTAACCTGCTGACCTGGGCTGCTGAGCACTGCCCGTTCAGCTCAACGACTGGTTGGCCTATCCGAAGCCAGTGGGCGGTACAGGGTTGGGCAGCTACCTCGAAATCAGTATGTATGCCCAGGCAGGCAGCGAGGGAGTACAGGACGCCAGGTCAGCTGGGCAGCTACACCGGTCACTGAATCCAGCGATTCATTGGGCGCTAAGCTGGGAGCCCTAATAACTGTGGCCAGCTCCTTGCCGGAGAAGCCGCGTGGAGTGAATAGTGTACAGAACAAGAGCAGGGTATAAACACAGCGACGAAAGCGGTGCGGTAGCCTGTGAAAAAAAGTTACGTCCGAATGGAGGCCGGGCTGCAGCAAGCATTAGAGGGCTGCCGCTTGTGGGAACCTTTGACCGACGTCAGCATTGAAAGCTCCGGCAGCCGGATGGCCCGCCGAGCCGGTGAAATGCTGCATAGTGGAGGGAGGCCAAAAGGGCTAGTCATTGTCTAGTATCCCAGGGTCGGTGCTGGATAGCACGCGAGGAGGCTGCTCTGCGTCCTGGTGGCCTGGCAAGCTTGTTTTCACAACAACCGTGCCGGCTCGAAATGAAAGCATATCACTGCTCCCTTTCAATGCACTGGGAAAGTCGATGCAGTCGGCGTCCAAGCCGGCCTCGCAAGCTCAAAAAGTCACGGGCGAGCCACAATGGACACGACGGGAATCTTGGTCCTAATTTGTCTACATAAATGCCCCTAACGCAGACTGGCCTGAATAGGCAGCCTCGGCCAGCTCTTGGATGTTCTGAATGCGTGTTTACGTTCATTAGGAAGGGAGGCAGAGTGCTGCCCATGACAGCAGCTGCTGCTGGCTGCACCAGCCTCTGCCACTTCAGCAGCCCAAAGCCTGCTGCTGGCAAGGGGTGGGGGTTAGTGGATAGGGACGACAATAACAATAATAATAATAATAATAACAATAATGATAACAAGAATCACATAGAGTGCATTCATATAGAAGGCTGTCCGAGCTTGATCTCTTTTAGAGTACTATACAACTTTAACGTAGTGGGAAGGAAGCATATAAACTGATTGGCGACATAAGAATTAAGTGCAATTCCAGCAGCCTTAACGACACGAAGGACATTTCCACGGACAGAGCAAATGGTGTGAGTAACATGTGGTTTTTCGGCTCTTTTTTGTCGACGTCGTCTGGAGACATCCTGCAAAGTGCTGGCGAGTACCAATGGAAGCTGCAGGCCTGAGTCAGAGGAGGAGGAGGAGGAGCGGCTGCAGCAGCAGCAGCAGCGGCAGCGGCAGTGGCAGCAGCAGCGGCAGCAGCAGCAGCAGCAGGTGGTGCATGGAGGGAACCGGGGCATAAGCATTTCAGATAAGTGACTCTCAGTTTCTTCACGAGCCTACACAAACTGCAGTCGCGTGTGCAGTCGAGCCTACACGATTAACACAGATAGACTGCAGTAGCGATGAGAGGATTTTGCTAGCACATGCTTCAAGGTACTTAGCCGGCACAGGTTGAGTAATTAAGACGGCAGCAGCTGGATGAGCTACAGCTACTGCTGCCTCCACTGAGACTGGTCGTATTTGTAGAGCATCAGGCATAGCTGCACTAAGCATTCACCTTTCAGCGCAGCAGTCAGGCACACACTGTACATTCGTGCATCTGCGGCTGCCGACTGGTACAGCCGAGCACATGCTAAGGTGAGGGTGGGGTGGGGGGCATAAGTGGCAGATGGGGGACGCGGATGAGCAGCAGGGTTCCCGGGGAAGGGGGAGTTAAGCAAGCCGAAGCTTAGTGCCTGCTCTTTGCAAGAAATGATAATCCAGCGTCTGTGCTCGAGGAGAAAAACGCACGATCTGGGAAAGTTTAAAACTAGACAAGTGTCTAGGGCTCGGATGAGGTGAAAGAGAAAGGAAAGAAGCTGCTAATGCCACAGAGATCGAGTGAGCGCCGGTGGTATGGTGACGGGAGAAAGGTCCCAGGTAGACTAGAGTACATGCGTTCGTACGCAAGATACTTGATAAGAGACCTTAGGGAAAGGCCCGTTCATTATTTGACCTCGATTCTAATTAGTTTAGACAGCTTTCACCAGGCAGAGCAGCTTGCTATATTTTTAAACTCATCGATCAGTCGACGGCATAAACACAAAAAAATGCAATGGGGCAATGGCTAGAAAAAGAAGGCAAGGGAGAGGAGAGTTAGAAAACTTTAGGAGAAAGACAAAGAAAGCTAAGGTGCACGAGTTGCAAGGCCTCGTTAGACGAAAGTAAATATGCAGGATGGCAGCTTCTGAACTTAGGCTGAAACCACCTGGTGGCAAAGGCTCGACTGGTTCCCGACTGGTGCTACTCTGTATCGCCATAGGCTGGAGCCTACCCTGAGCTAAAGTGAGCAGGCTCTCGGCATTAACCTGGCCGATTATGACCGATGATTATGCCGGTCCACGATATATGTCCACAGCATGGCCAAGCACGATGATGCCTAGTCTGTCAGCAGCCCTGAGGACAGGCCATAGGTCATGGGAGGAGGGGTGGCTTTCGGTCCCAGCTCCTAACCCTAGTGCCGAGGGCGACTCTCACAAAGCTGAAATTCCACAAATTCAGCAGCAGCAGCTTCGGAAGCGCTTTGTGCAATTTTTTTCTGGAGGTGGCCACTGGGTGCCTGCAAACCAGCAGCAGCACTAGTGTCGCTGCCAGCACTCGAAACAGCTAGCCGGTGGGTGCTGTTTCTGTGGGCGATAAGTGCCGGCTAACTAAAAGCTCATTGTAAAGTTAAGCCTACCGGACAAAAGGCACTGCTGGCTGCTCAAGGCAGTGGCCAGCCTCGAACCCTGCAGGCATTGTCATTGCTAGCCACAGGCGATCTACCTGTAGAGGAACACTTGCAACCTGATGCTGGGCCCAGGGACTGCCTCAGCAATGCAGCTTTTGTAAGGTCAGAGCAGCCTTAGGAGAATCGGTGTGGGTAATAGGGAGCTTGGCGCCCAGACTTGTGGTCGGCTGGTGGCTGCAGCCAACAACAGCCACCAGCAGCAATAGGTGCTGAGGTTAATATAACATCTGATCACCTAGGCTGGCCGATAGATGTCCTCTGTTGGTGACCCCATGTTCTCTAATGGTAAGCTAACATGCCGCACGGCATGGTTGCGTGGTGTACACGTATGAAGGCTTGTGCGATAGATAGAGGGACAGATTTACAGCAACAGAGACCGACTAAGGGTGAGTGAGCTAGCGAGTAGGTGAGTATATGTGTGTGTGTGTGTGTGTGTTTGTGCGTGTGTGTGCGTGTGTGTGTGTGTGTGTGTGCGCGTGCGCGAGAGAGAGAGAGAGCACGAAAGAATCGAGTTGCCATAGAATATCGAGTTACTTGGACTTGCACTACTTAGAAACGCTATCTTGAAATGTCTACCGTCAGCTGCTGTTGAGATCGGGACATGTGCACTGAGCTTCAGGATGCATCGCTGGATACTATCCAATATAGAAACTTTCTGCTTAACGACTTAGCCAGATTCGGAGCCAGATCGAACAGACCCTGAGCAGCCATGTCAGGGGCAGGCAATCGCAGGAAGGCTGATGTGACATGTCGGGCTGAAATGGGAGAAGGTGCTTCTCGGCAGCAGCAGCAGCAGCAGCAGCAGCAGCAGCAGCAGCAGCAGCAGCAGCAGCAGCCAGGCTTGAGTGTTCTAGTCCAAGAGTTCAAAAGCTCATCTACCCGGCACTGCTCGGGCTCGCGTTGGCTGTCTCCAAAAAGCCTGGACAATACGCACGAGTACCTGTCACGTACCCAGGCTAGGGAATGAAGGAAACCTTGGTATCGTCGTCATGTAACATGCAACTTGTCATAATTCGATTACCCTTTTTGAACTGCTCGGCATCGAAACATAATCTTGTGCAGCGGGTCACACGACTGCAGTGGCAGCAGCATTTCTCAATACTGGGGAGGCTGAAGTTTAGGCTGATACAAAATAATACAAGCCTGCAGCTCATAAAATAATGGCAAGCAATTGCCTACCATGCATTGCTGATCTTTAAGAGTGGTTTCTGATATTTCATTGGAAACCGACTCCAGCACATTCACGACCGATGAAGTGCTAAGCATGGCACTTGAACGCTGTGCCAGCACAAAACAACTCATGGGCGTGTGTAGTGCAAGTGCACGAGCAGGTTTCGAGAGCAAGAGTGTGTGCGCGGGCTGCTCGCGCGTCATCGTGTGCATGCTTGAATTGAGTGCTCTCAAAAAGTCTGCTGTTGTAATGCTTGTGCGAGAGCTATAACTGCTTGAACCAGGCACGGACAGCAAGGAAAGAAGCAGAGTAGCAGGTGCCCCCACTGTTTTTTGGGGAGATGATTGACTCCACCAGAAAGCAAGTAAGCTAGACATGTTCACGGACGAAGAGAAGAGGAAGATTAGGGGGTGCAGAGAGATGGAGTGATAGAGAGAGGGCGAGTGATAGAGAGAGAGGGCGAGTGATAAAGGGAGAATGATAGAGGGAGAGTGATAGAGAGAGAGAGAGAGAGAGAGAGAGAGAGAGAGAGAGAGAGAGAGAGAGAGAGAGAGAGAGAGAGAGAGAGAGAGAGAGAGGGAGAGAGAGAGAGAGAGAGAGAGAGAGAGAGAGAGAGAGAGAGAGAGAGAGAGAGCTGCATGGATAGATGGAAAGAAAGAGTGATAGAGGGAGTGATAGAGAGAGAGAGAGAGAGAGAGAGAGAGAGAGAGAGAGAGAGAGAGAGAGAGACAGACAGACAGACAGACAGACAGACAGACAGACAGACAGACAGACAGACAGACAGACAGACAGAGACAGACAGAGAGAGAAAGAGACAGAGACAGAGAGAGAGACAGAGACAGAGAGAGAGACGGAGACAGAGAGCTGCATGGATAGATGGAAAGAAAGAGTGAGAGAAGGGGAGTGTGTGTGTGTGTGTGTGAGTTCATTTCATCAATGTCTGCTCTAGCAGGACGAACCCTAGTCGGGAGCCTGCACACAGACAGGCAGCAGGCGGCTGTTTCCAGTATTCCTTTGCTATGCTAGGATGCTCTTCAGTTCTAATCTAATGAAAAGCTCAGCCCAGCACAAACAGACAGGCTGCCACTTTAAGTGATATAACAGAAAACACCTTTAAGCAAACACGGCAGAATTGGCAAACAGGGAGCCAATTATATTCACCTCCAGGAAACAATGGCCTGGTGCCGGAGGACTGGCTGGTCCACAACGGATGGTAGACGGCTGGGCAATCGTCGTCTTCGCCAGACGCCGAACCTGGCTGTTCGAATAGGCGCCCACCGGTGTGCTGATGCCCGAGGCTTCCCGTGAACGACAGGCCGCTCGCCGATCTGCCGTCGGTGCTGTCAGCCGATCGCCCATCGCCGGCTGCAGAGCAGAACACTCATAAGTGATGCAGCCCCAGCTAGCCGAGTCATCAGACAAGCAGAGCAACCACAAAGAAGCCGTTGCTGCACTGCAGCTCAGGTCCGAGACCGCTTGCAGGCCCCACAGAATCACTCGAGCGAGTGAGCTGAGCTGAGCGAAAAAGGAAGCAAATTGAATTTTCGAGCAGCACCTTCTGCGGATGAGGCTCGAGGACCGGTCGCCAGCACCACCACGCAGTCCGAAGGAAAGTAGCCGGCTCCACTGCTGCTGCCGGCCTCGGTGAGAAAGCCTTTCCAGAAGCCATCAGAACGCCTCTCGAGTATCTACCGAGTAAAGAGACAGGAAGCTGCTGCTGCTGCAGTGGCAGGTCCGAAGCAAGCGAAGCTCCTTCTATGCAATGCTATGCAGCACTAATTGCACTAGTGCTTTGCTATGCATACACATTTGAAAGCAGTGTAAGGTATCTTCGTCTGTAATTCAACAAAGACCAAGTGTTACTCATGAGACTCGCGAGACCGTTACCCATGAGAGTGCTTTCTATAGGGCACCGAAAGCCTAAGTGGCTTTCCATTGCGTGCAGTTGCCAAAGATTTTCGTCTCGCGAAGCAAAGATAAAGTGAGAAGCATAGCTGTGTCACGAGGGCAGTCGAGGAAAAGAGTAGCTGGAAGCAGCATCTAAGGATGGCTGGAAAATATGTGCCACAGTCGGCAGGAGAAGACAAGATGTCGTTGCGATAATTCTGGGAGTGAGTTCCACAGTCTAGGACTTGCAGAGCAAAACTTCTGCAGCCTACGGTATTTAGGCATAGGAATGAAACAGCTAATTTATTGTCCATGGAGGACATGAAGGCACCAGGAGGCTGAAACTGGGATAGCAGTTTGCCTAGGTATGAAGAAGCCAAGCCAAGTAAGTTTTTGAACGCATGTGCACGTTCAATAGTAGCGCCTAGAGATAGATTAAGTTCTCTGAGGGCGCTTTATCATGTGAATTATTATTATTTTTATCATAGTAGTGCCACTGAACCACATAGACTGATCAGTGTGCAGACATAATGCAGGTGGTCAAGGCAGCCGCATGGGGCATAGTTTTTCAACAAAAGAGCAGGACCGATAATGAATTGCTTTTACTGACCACGACGGCTATAAACGTAGCTATTACTGATGCATCCAGTGATCGAGGAGCAGGCATTCTAGCTCGGCTCGAAAACTTTGGCTACGATCGCCTGCTCGACAGCAAGCCATCCCCACAGGGTTGCCGATGAGCTAGCCTGTACTGCATGTGAACCATAGACATGGCTCTTTTTTTTAGAGGCATCGAAGCTCGGCTACAGTTGATGACAGGCGATGACTACTATGGCTGCTCACTTAGTGCCACTAGATTTAAACCCTGCCGGCATGCATTTCAACATTCGGTGCGTGCACCTGTCACTGTACAAATGCTCCCCCTGACTGCAGCGACTGCATCGATATTGAATTTATTAAACTGCGTTCGGCAAGACTCTGCGATCCACACTTTTGGTCCCCAAAGCGATAGCCGATGACAAAAACAGAATTACCACCTTTACGTAGGCATACTATATTTAGGCAGAAGTGTCCTCAGGATTAGGCCGAGGATCGGCCAAACCAGGATCTTGCCCAGTTGAGTCAATCATAAATGAGGTCTGAAGGCGCTTGCTGCCGCATGGCCACCCCATTGGATCGGCCTGCCCTGTACGACATCAATCAGATAGCATTCTACAAACGATCTCTTCAGTGCTGTCACCACCATTAAGTCCGAGGGCTCACGGTATTTGCATGCAGTGGGATGCAATGCTACCTAAGGTAAAAGCAAGACTCACTATTCAAACTGCTCAATTTTGCCTTGACTCCCAGAATCACACATCGTTGGCCATGTTATCACGGCAACCTGTTTTATGGGTGGGGGTGACTGGAGTGAGGCTCTTCCTTCTCCTAACTTCAACGTTGCCTGGCCAAAGAACTATCGGCAGGAAATTCAGCAGCATTGGGAATACATCTTTCGTGCTTGTGCATGGCCAGTGGACCGTAAAGATTCTGCAAGGGCCGTGCAAAGTAAGCCCCACCTTCGTTCTACATATTTTCCTTGTTTTAAAGACGATCAAATGAGTGGAAGGGGGCTTGTGCCATCTTCCTTCAAACTTCACCCACAGTTATAATGGGAAGTGAGCTTGATTTGGTCATATTAACACATACTTTAGGCACAAGGTAATGGATGATGTGCATGGCGAATGCTAACGAAGCAATTTGGCTGCAGCAGTCGTCGGCTATCGTAGACGTAGGTTATGTTCTATGAATTATCAGTCGGCCAGGCATTCTTTTACACGGACAGTTGTGCTAGCCATCAATAACTGCAGCCAGCGACCTGCCATTGTCTTCAATGGAATAGGGTAGGGCCGACAAAAATAATTCTGATTGGTCGTTAGTTTATCCTTTCAGTAAGCCTCAGCCAAAAAGTAGACCCTGTACTGCTGTTGAGCTCCACTGCTTCCTTCGAGCTTTCTGCTAGATAGGGCCCAACTAGCATAAAACGTGACCGGGACAGCCAACCAGGAAGGAATAAGAAGGTAGCAATGTATGAACAAGTCTTGAAGCAGAAGCCAAAAGGCTCCCAGCCGCTGCTGCTGCTGCCCTGTCAGGCCAGCAAGATTTCCTCGTGCACTCTGCTCCCTCCGTGTTCGACCGGCCGGCCTCCACACCCTTGTTCTGAACAACAGGAAGCCTTCGTCTCTGCAGCAGCAGGCAAGCTTGCGCAAGCTGTGTGAGCAAGGACACCAGAGCCCGGCTTCTGTCAACTCCTCGGATCTCATTCCAAAGTGGTTTGAGGAGGGACGCTGAATGAATGACGCTCGTCGTCATTTCGGCGCCACACTACCAATGGCAGGGAAGTAGGAAGGGCTGAACTCTAGGCCTCGGGGATGGAAGAACCCGGTACCCAGTGGCAGCACCGCTGGCCGGAAACAATATGAATAATAGCCGCAGGCTACTGGTGGCATACCACGACCGGAGAAGGCCTCTCCTGTTTCGGCCTGTCACCGGCCGTGGCTTATTATTTAAACTGTGCGGCCAGCACTAACAGCTAGGCTGAGTGCATACTTTCACTGCTGCAACAGGGCAGGGTCTACAGTTTGACATTGCCACTCGGTGGCTACCCTAGATACAGCTGAAGGGCAGTACTTGCATTTGCGTTTGAATGCCTGCTCGCGAACACGAGTGGGTGGCCACGTGAGCAGTCAGCACATCAACACATGCATGCATGCCCCTGTGCTAATGCACATGCCTGTTCGCACGTGCCCACTCGCGTTCGTGCGTGTGTGTTCGCGTATGCACGCCTGCATGTTCGTTTTCCGAGTTTTCCCCACTTATTAACTTTGGCATGCAATGGATTACTACTACTAGCAACTACTTCTTTAAGTTACGTAGGCAGGAACCCGAAAGCTTAAAGGAATCGACGATTGTAGCTGCTTCAGTTGAGATGTTTTCACTCTGCTACCTAAAGACGTGTGTAGAAAGGCTTGACTCTTCCGTGCAATAGCTGGATGCAATAAAAGCAGCAGTCTTCTACTCCCCTCTACTCCCTTTCAGGTCATTTCGTGTGTGCCTTACACACTATGGAAGTCATTTCCGAAACGCTCTGCAAAACAGTTATGTCAGTTTTCCATCTGCTAAGTCCACGTGGCACTTCCTTTCCAACCGACCTTCGCTATTTCCCTTTTCCTCTTCTGGCAGTTAAGCCCCCCTGTTTGGCGTTCTCTTGAGAGTAAGATGCTGGGTAGGGCTTTCCCTACGACGGCCTCTCCGGGTAGTTGAGTGTGCAATATATGACACTCCACTGCAACCAACACTTAGGTGAGACAAGTTTGGTAGGTGGATGAATCGGTGGTACCCTTAGCAAGATGGGCGATGCTCCTGCTGGCTACATGGGCTTAAGCAATGGAGCTGCCGTTCTAACCAGGGCAAGCCGCAGGGCTAAAGTTCAATCAACCACTGGCGTGAGTCAGCTGATGAACACTGCATCACCATAGCAACTGTTCACAAGGCATGCCCGACCCGAGAGTCATGTGGCCAAAACCATGAACGGTGTTCTCTGCCTTTTGTATTGTAAGATAATTGTCTTTGCACATGTTTTGGCAGCCTGCACGTGGCAAGTAGATTCATGGTCAACAATGTTTGCCGGCCGAAAAACTTCACCCGGGCATCCGGTCTAAAAAGTCAGCACCGAAATTTGGCCGAAAGCCACCAGCATTCCTGGCGAATAACCCTTCCGAATTTTCCCGACCCGTGAAATTCTGGGTTCAAAATTATTGCCAAAAGGGGTTAAAAAGGGGTCACTTACCAAAGTTTCCTCGTGTAAAATACCCCCCAAGATTCCGAGTAAAAATTCGCCCAAGTTTACGAAAAAACAATCCCCACAAAGTTCCCAGGCAAAAACAATTCCCGAAAGTTTTCTGGACGGAGAACTGTTTTCTACAGCATTCATCTGTTATTTGTCAGTTTCACTTTGTAAGGATTTATTATAATAACGTTAGTCAACTGTACTTGGCTCATCCATAAGATCTCTATTGTTCTACGACAGAGCTAGTGGCCATAAGACCAGTCGAGCAAGTTGTAAGCCACTGGCAGAGGTACTTCAGATAGATTTGCCCTTGTGAGCTGATCTTAACACTGGCCTCCTTGGGTCCTCGAACAACGATAAAACAAGTTTCACATTTCCTTACTAAGACCGTTGGCGATAAGTGCTTTCTATATACTGCTCTAATCATTGACCACGTTTTACCGGCTCTTTATGTATACATACATACATACATACATACACACACACATATATAAATATATATATATATGTGTGTGTGTGTGTGTATGTGTGCGTGTGTGTGTGTGTGTGTGTGTGTGTGTGTGTGTGTGTAAATATATAATTCATTTGTATAGCCCCCTAAGGGAATGTAATCTCTACCCAGGAGCTTTACATATACCGTAGGGCTCGAGCCCACCACCTCGGACAAATGCATTCGCCTTGGCCCCGGTCATCAAAGGCGAGCACCTTAATCCCTGTGACAAACCAGGGGTTATGCATCTGCAAAAACTTTGCTCACATCGCCGAAGTAGGCACATATCGTGTCCACGTGCCCTAGAGGCTTCTATCTCAACTGCTAATTGTTGCCTTAAATGCAGACTGTCTCTTTGGCAGACGTGCGATGCCACTGGATTTTCCTATGCTAGCTTGAAAGACGTTTGAGAAAACAGGACAAAAAAGTGAAAACCAAAGTATAAAACTCAAATAAACCTTTCAAGCATTTTAGAAAGCATCACGTCAGACAAGGGTGCACATAAGACCAGTGCAAGAACAATGTTGTTCTCATTCAAAGTTTGCAACATTGCTGCTCTATTGCAAAAATAGTCCCTAATCGCCCATAATAGCCCCTGGCGCCGCTTTTTTGGACATCAGTTTGGTCAACAACAAAAATGGCATGACTTACTTTCGGAATTAGGCGGTGGTGGAAGTTACCGTAAGCATCGAAGAACACAACCAGGACCCGGCCGCCGAAAGTAGGCTGCATGCACTGAAGAGGACAGAACATGTCCTTCCTATCCTAAATCTGGCAGGATTATTCGGTGCCGTCGATGGCAAGGATTCTCGACACTGAACGAGACCACCATAAGGAAAAGTCACAGAACAAACTAGCTCCACAGCCCTGCATTCCTTCGGATAAGCCTTACATGCAGGAGACAGTGATTCCTGGGGGGGGGGGAGGGAGGGAGGGAGGGAGGGGGCCTTGCAGCCCACTATCGGCCTACACAGCAATAAGTAGCACCGTGCTTTCCTGTCGATTCGATTCCCGCCAGCTGAGCTCTGAGCTCTGAGCTCGAACTCCTGCGAAACATGGCTTATATAACAGCCATGCGCAATTGCCTTTGCATCGACGGCTTGACCTCGACCGTCGGATTATCGGCATGGGTGCTATGCTATGGTGGCATAACGGTCAACTTTAAACTGGCTGGCACTGTGCAGGCATGCACGAAAGCCAATGCAACACCAGCTGCGAAAGTCGCACGTGGACGCTGGCACACACGATGACGTGCAGGAATTCCAAGCTACTGCTAAACGGTTCAGTTGTGGAGCAAACAAAGAAAGAATGAGCCTCTGCCATATTGACATCCGACAAGCAGTAACGAGGCTTGTCGATCGGCTGCTGTTGCCACAGGTATGCTAGCAGAAGGAAAAATTAAGAAACCGAAAATAACAGCAGCTGTGTTAGCCTAGCCGGTCAACGATAACTAGCAGTTCAGCGGGTCTGCCAGCCAACGGGCAAGTCAGCATGGCTGGCTCCACATAGCGGATCAATATGGTCCGCATGCAAACTTTCCAACCGGGGGACGGAGTTTCGTGCCTCCAATCAACCGTGCTCATACAAGAAAGGTAGGGGCAGGCCTGTGTCGTCAATTGAGAAGTAAACTGCTATAGGGATTAAGCACTTGCTTCAATTTCCATTTGTCAATCAATTTCGGTTCCTGCTACTCTGGTCACAGACAAAATTAGCTCAAATGCATCCGGAGAGTATTAGACACAGGCTGTCAGCAGCAAACTCGGTGTGCGACCGAGTAATAGTTATTAGTGAATTATTAATAATGAATTATAATTATTAGCGAATTATGAGTCCAGATATAGAATATTTGAATGCTACGAGCAAGGGAGCTTTCCTGCATCCGACGGTTGGCCTGTGAATTTGTTCAAAATGACGGTTCCGGCTAGTTGATCATCACTGAGTTGATACAGACATCGGCACCATTAGTATCGAATGCACTTGAAAATACTGGTTTTAATCGTTTTTACCTGGACACCTGGAGGTCGTACGGTTTCTTTGGAGGCAACTGAGTGTTGGAGACGATGCACTGTTTCTCCAGGTGCTGAATCCGGGCATCAGTAAACCAGCATGTGGCACTCGGTAGATACTCATGGCCATCATTTATCTGACTAGTTTTGACAGCATGATATATGAATGCCACGATCTCGGTGTTGGACAATTTTCCACATTCCGAGATCAAGGGTTGAACTAGTCCACAGTTCACCACAGATGAGCAGTCATTGCTAGCTAGCAAAAGAAGCAGTGGCTGTGGCTGGGAGCAAACGACACAAAGCATTGGAATGCCAGCTCAACTACCGACCTCGCCGAGTTGGGAGCTTAACAATGATCTCAGGATGGGCCGTGGACCAATGACAATGATATATTAAGGACTGATCCGGCTAACTTCTTCCAAGTCACTGTTACACCCTGGACAGCCTGTGTGATACTTTCGGACTCCAGGTGGGTAAAGCTGATTCTGCAGAATCTTCGTTTGGTTCAACCTCGGTTCAACTACCCAACAGTACATGCTGACAAAAACTAATTCCATTTGAATTATGTGAGCACCTGAGAGCAGCCAGCAGCAGCAGTGCACTGGAAGTTCTCACTAAAGTGAATCCCTGCCTGGGCAGCACCTCAGCAGCCACTGTCGGCTCCACATTTAAAGCTGTGACCCTTGAGCTAAAAAACAAGGCATTACAATGTACTCATTTGCTGGTACTCCTAATAATTGCTAAGAGTTCGTGTGCCGATGGCTTTTGCAGTCACGCTTAATTTCTTTGGCAGTTGGTCAGATAGCAGCACTGTATTTCCATACACTAGATATGACTAACAGCTTGGATGCACCCTCCAAATCAGCTGACGAAACTTCTTTACAAGCAAACACAGACCAGCATTTCCCTAGCAGAGGATCGTGCTAGTTGCCGCTTTTGATCACTGGATGGCACCTCTGGAAGAGTTTCTACACCCTACATTGCGGCCTGAATTTAACCCAGATGACGATCAGTGTTTCACGAATTTTACGAGTCAGAGGAACTACAGATGACTCCTTCAGCAGGACAGACACATCTGGCCACCAGAAATTTCCAAGAGCCTGCTGTAGTGACGGCTGTGTGCTAACATACTTCGTTAATAAAAAGTACAACGTCCATGGCAGGTAGCTATGCATTAATTTAAAACAAATCAACAGTGCTCATTGTGTGCAGGGCGAAAGCAGGTTTTGGTGTGCTCAGGGCACGTCGTACCGTCGGCCATCCATCAGCTGCTCAGCCTGCTGATAAGCAGTCCTATCACGGGATTCCTAAAGTTTCCTAAAGGTTTTCCTAAAGGTTCCTAAGTATTCCTTCCCCAACCCCACCCCCAAAATCCAATGGGCGAATAGCAAGTGTGGAGAATTGAGCTCTCCTCATCCAACACTCCATAGCACTGCCGTTGGTGAGCCCTGAGTCTATACGTATAGTCTATACATTGATCTGTCGGCATGACAATACAAGTGCAGCCGTGAGCCTTCAAGGAAACCCCTTTGGGCCCTCTGCAGTATTCTAGCACTGCGACTCTGGAAATTCGGTGCAAGCTTCCTGTGAGGGCTAAGGTAGGTAGGTAGGTTAGGTAGGTAGGTAGGTAGGTAGGTAGGTGGGTGGGTGGGTGGGTGGGTGGGTGGGTAGGTAGGTAGGTAGGTAGGTGTCACGGGAAATGGAGAGCTGTGTAGTCCTTCGACACGAGGCAATACCAGCCCAAATAACTAGGCGACATTGCACTGCTTAAGCTAGCAGAGTTTAATGTGAGAATGGCAGCCTGTTCTACACGATACAATTTTAACTAAAAGAAGCTAGTCGACTGGAAGGTAGAGTCGGCAGGGCCGATGGCTCCGAAAAATGGGGAGAGAAAAGGACAGCACGGAGGATCAAGGTGTCAATGCATGTCACCAGACATGACGATATCAGAAGCTAGCTCGTCTTAAATGAAAGAACAAACACCAGTGAAAGTACATTGTTAGTTCAGAAAAAAATGAATAGAAAGACAGTGGGCAGACGATGATCTTATATGGCTTACTGCAGACATTATAAATTAGCTAGAACTACTAAGCAAAACCTTGAGAAAGCATGCACAAGATCACGACTGACTGTCAATCGACAGGTATATAAGAACTACTGTAGATCATACCAAACAATTCTAGCAAAGGCTAAGTCTGTACAAACAGATTGTTAAATCGCAGATGCTCAATCCAGAAACCCAGGTGTCTACCCCCAACCATCTCCTTAACTGCTCTCCGGTTATCTCATTACCTAGTGATCCCTGTGGGGATCTAGCAGATGGGTTCTCTAGCTTCTTTGTCAGCAATATAGAAAAGATCAGAGTGTCCATCCTTATGGTAGCAGCATCCCATCAGAACTCATGTCCCTCAATAATAACTCCACAGAGCTCTTCTCACTCAATTATGTACAGCATCTCAATGCCTGCTTTCAAGACTGCCACGAGTGACATCCTGAAAATCATCTCACAGTCAAAGAAAACTACTAGTCCTCCAGACCCTACTCCCACCGTCCTACTTTTACGATGGATATGCTGCTGTCATGAATGACTAACTTAATAGATATGTACCTAGCCTCGGTTTCGTCTCTGCATCTTCCAAAAAGGCAGTTGTTAGGCTACTCATAAAGAAGGCATTCCTAGACCAGGTGTACTCAAGCAACTTCCGCCCAATCTTGCTACTGCCGTTCTTGTCAAAAACAGTGGTACGAATAGAGGCAGATCAATTAAACTCCAACATCAAAACTTCAAACAGGGCAAGTTAGTTCCAGTAATATTTTAGAGGTAATAACTCCACATTCAGCACTGCTGCGAGTGCTTAACGACAGCCACTGTTTGTTTTACTAGGTTTTTCGGCAGTGTTTGATACTATTGATTATATAGTCCTTATCGAGCACTTCGCATCTCACCCGGGCATTGCTGGCTCTGTACTGCAATGGTTTAGGTCCCATTACAGTTGGAGACCCCAGAGTATTGATGTAAGTGAGCAAAGATCATCCAAGAAACCACATAAGTAGGGTTACCATGAAGTCAATACGATGCTTGATGCCGGTGCAGGTAGGTGAGAAGTGGTGAATTCAAGTAATTGTGAAGCTCCTGATAGACAAGACTAGCTGCAGAGTTTGAACTAACTGTACACGTCTTGTTGTAAAGAAAATAAGCTCTCAGATACGTGAGCTATAAAAATCTGGATGGGATGTCAAAAATGTACAGACTAGCTAGGCTGTGCTATCTTTAACAAAGTGAGACAGACTTTTTGCAATGATATGTAGCCGAAAGTAGGCAGGCAGACTTGACTGAGGATCTGATATGTTCATCTAAGAAGAGGTCAATATTACAAAGGACATCCAGATTGTATGCGTATGCTGCTGAACATAGGCCGGCCGAGAAAGTTTTGATAGTAAGGCTTTTTCCGATTTCTGATTAGCACTAAGTTTCTTCTTAACTGGTACATTGGTTTTATTGTCTTTCAATTTGAGAACGCCTACTGCTACCCGAGCACTAATTTTGGCAATATATGCTTCGAGAAGGTAGGGAGGGATCAGATCACATGTACAGCTTAAGTGTCATCTGCATAAAAAAGGAAGCTTAGATTGTACTTGGCGATCACGTCGGAAATAAGGAGAGTATAAATTGTGAAAAGAAGTGGACCACACATAAATTCCTGAGGCACTCCATACTTTGAGGCTCCGTTGCGATGCAAATGACCGTTTTCAGTTCATGTGTATGCTCTGAAGTCTCTCACCGAGGTAGGACCTAAAGCATTGCAGTGCAGTGCCAGTGATGGGCAGGCAAAATAATAGGTCTCAAGAAGGACTCGGTCATCGGTGATGTCAAACGTTGCTGGGAGATCGAGCAAAACTAAGGAAGGGGCTCTGTCTAAGCCAGCACTCCTAAGCACTCACAGCAGTGATAATTCGGTGGAGTGATCAGGGTCTGAAAGCTGATTGAAACTCGCTTTCTAGGTTTTACTTTTTGGTATAAGAGCTTAGCTGATCTGCTACCACTCTTTCTAGTGCCTGCAGTAGGAATGACAATAGGGAGACTGGGTAAATGTCGGTCCACGTTCTCTTGGCAAAGTGTCGACTGCTTAATCAGTAAGCACACAGCAAGCCTTCGAAGAATACAGTCAATAGACAATAGGCTAAGGACATACCAGATCCGTTATGCACAGCCACAGAAATCAAAGGCATTTCAGAAGGAGAACAGTAGAAATGGCCCTAAGATTCACTGCTGATGCTAAGTAACTGATACCAGCATGCATTATACTGTGAATTCAAGTCACAATACCAAAGCCTGTCGGGTTTCTCTAGGTGGGAGAGAAACTATTATAAGAAACGGCCGCCCTGAGCTGGTCTCAACTGTGGCACCTCACTTATTGGTCGACTTTATCCTAGAAATGGTTATTCATTCGGAGCCATAGCAGGCATGGGCTAACAGAACCAAGCTTTCGGTGCACTCTGGGTTGGCATTCTTTCCGTACACGTCACTCCACGTAGGGCCACCGACTAAAGCTGCGTTTTACTTATGCACTCTGCTGTTCAGAAATGCTACCATTCTTGTCTGATATTGACCATGCTTCCAGAGTAGTTCTCTGCCCACCACTAGGCCCTTTGTCCTATAATTACACAGCCAGCCGGTGAGAGAGTAACATCTGGAACTGCTTCTGATTTTAGCTTACCACTCACCACTAAGAAAGTTTAATGGCATGGGCAATCATTAGTGCTTCTTAAGCTGCTCACTACCCAATACTGGATCAAACACTTCCCGTTTGCAGGGTTGCTGTTAATGATTCAGATCCCACCCACCCTTCCTCCTCAAAGGGAGATCAGTAGTCTGCCCAGGAGTTCATACATCAAATGGCAGCTTGGCTGTTGCCAGCACTGGCACAGTAGGCCGAATCAGCTCGGGTGATCTATCCGGTCACACACTATGTCCAGCCAGTGTGAAGGGTTGCAGTCCCACACAATAGATGGAAAGGCCTTCGAGGTGGGAAGGAGGTAGCTGTCGACGGTTCCTGGAACGGGCTGGCTGTCAACGGCTGAGTTCACTTTTACAATGTAAGGAAGCACTCCTTTACTGAATGAAAAATAGTATTTCATAGGGGCAACCATGTTTGTCCCTAAATTTATCTCAAATAAGTGCTCTGCTAGGCCGCAGGCGACCCGAAGCCTTCAGATTCGCTTAGTAAGCTCCCGATGGAGCAAAGTAACATGCTGGGAATGCTACTTGAGCTTACTAGTTATATATTCTGCACAAACTTAGTTTTCGAAGTCTGAGCCAAATGTGCAATGAAAGGCTTGGATAGGAAGGGCTCAGAAGACAGAAAACAAAAAGGAAGGCAAGAGGTGCAGCTGCTTAAAGTTTGAGCATCGGAACGCAGCGGAGCAGAGGCAGAATCAGTCCGATCAGTTCACGCACTGACTTGGGCTCACATTGGCACAGGCCAGCAGCCTGGCTGCCGGCATCAGTGAAAACGCCATCGCTAGCGATCGAGCCCTCTACCGAGACGGCGGCAGCAGCAGTAGCATCTACACTTTGCCGGGCACAGGACGTCTGCTACAGGCACGGACTCAACATAATCAGCAACTACCCAAGAGGCACATAAAGCAAGCAGGTGCTGCCGGTCGGGTGTGGGGAGGCCCGACTCACCGTGATCAGGTCGCCAGCCTTTAAAGGCAAAATGCTTTTATCGTAGGCACTGCCGTAGTCCTTTACTGCTCTTGCCAGCAATGAGCTGCTGGCTTCTGAAGAAAGAGCGGCATGCACGAGCGGGCAATGCGACGTGCACAGCTTGGTTCTGCATTAGCAAGAGCAAGTGGCTCGCCCTGTTGAAGTATCGGTGACCACTTGCTCATGACGAGTAGTAGGCACTAGGCTGCTGAACATTAGACAGACTCACAAGAAAAGGAATGCTCCGAATTATCATAATGCCTTTCGGTACGACGTTTTCATAAGACACCATATACAATAGCAAAATAACGAAAGAGCACACGGGCTTTTGATCTCTACAATTCCGTGAAAACGGCGAATTTCTGCATTTTATATCTTGTAAATGACTGGTGCACCTGTTTTAGTGGTACTACGACATGCTCAGAAGATGAGAGCTAAAGCAGTGTACGACTATGCAACTTTCCTAGTCGCACTCTGTTGCCAAGCAGTATGCCTAAGACCATTTACTTGAATGCCTTTATGAAGAGCCAAATGTGGGCTTTGCAACAAGCTCGATGCTTAGCGACGTCGCAATTGCTCGACAATCTTGAATTGTTGCGATTTAAATACAGCCTGTAAAGAATTGCTACGACAGCTTACATGGATAACCTAAAGAAACACGGCCGCCCACATGTCACTACACCTGCAAGAACAGACTGATAAAGAGCTTAGCTGTTGGCATCATTTCACCCCTTCGAGGGTTCATGCTCAAAGCCTGCAGGCTGCGACAGGGGAGCTAGTTGGCAGGGATCGATTATTAGGGATCGACTGGATGAACAAAGTATGTTTGTCAGGAACAAAAAAAGATGCAGCTGCTGTTCCTCAAGCATCAGGTGGCTCGTTATGAACAAGAGCATGCGGGTCCCACGAAGACTGGAACACAATCAAATGGGCGATGAGAGAAAATAAGCCTTTCTTGGGAACTGAAAACGTATGCAGTAAGTGCATTGCAGCTCCAATTAATGCTTCAATGGTGATTGCCTTCAGAAGACGGTGAAATTCGGGGCAACATGACCATAGTCTGGGGCTGCTGCTGCAGCAGATGCCTCGCATAATGATACAAGACATCAATTTAAACCTACTCCAGAACAATGCAGTACCTGGTTCAATAAGCCTTTAATGGAGATAGTTTTCTTTTCAAACAGAGCAATGAGCTTAAGCAAGTAGCTAAGCATATCCCATATTTCTTTTCTGTAACAGTGTAGAATTTAGTTTAGGGCAATTATGTCAAAGAAGTGGCCCAGTCAAGCTCCAGACCTCAATCCCATTGAGTATTGCTAGGGTGAAGTGTATATATGGCTCAGAGCTCAGATGGATCATGCCACATCTATAGAGTGACCTTTCTCAAGTTTACTTGAAGTTCGGAGAACGATTAGATGAGATGTTTTCGAATGCTTAGTTTGCTCGTTATCCAAGAGGTAAAGATTGGTTATTGCTTATTGCGGTGATGTAACTTCATAGAAACACTACAAATCAATACCCCTGTACTGAAAATTTGATATTTGTATCATGGAAGCTTATTTTATGTACTGCAAATGATTACAGCAGTTGCAGTAACTTTTTTTTGTATACAGAATCGGACATCCTCGGGACCTTAGCCGATTTTAGCCAGCATTGCAGATACTTTTTCACTCCGTTGTAAATGAGCTAGTCATATAATCAAGTAGTCTAAACACCGTTTAACCATGCAAACAAGTGTGCCTTGTGCCTAGCAAACGAATGCTGCATCGATGCTCTTGGCATGCAACGTAGCAAGCGGCAGTCTCTTCAGAAAGTCAGCCATGCGATTGTAGGCAGGCCGCCAGTGTCTGGGAGAAACTCTCCAATGATGGAACAGGAAACTGAGATTGGGGGGTAGGAGGGAGGTAAGTGGGAAAAATTGAGAGAGAGAGAGAGAGAGAGAGTGTGTGTGTGTGTGTGTGTGTGTGTGTGTGTGTGTGTGTGTGTGTGTGTGTGTGTGTGTGTGTGTGTGTGTGTGTGTGTGTGTGTGTGTGTGTAGGTGTGTGTGTGCGTGCACGTGTGTGTGTGTGGATAGAGAGAGAGAGAGAGAGAGAGAGAGAGAGGGAGGGGAGAGAGAGAGAGAGAGAGAGAGAAAGTGAGGGGGGAGAGAGAGATAAAAGAGAGAGAGAGAGAGAGAGAGAAGATGGAAAGCAAGAAAAGAGATAGAGAGAGCGGAGATGGAGAGCAAGAAGAGAGATAGAGATGGAGGCAAGAGAGCGAGAGAGAGAGAGAGAGGGGGTGAGAGAGAGAAAGAAGGGAAAAAAACAGAGTTCAGCTCCGTTCAAAGATCTGCTGGACGCACGGCTACTGCTAAGAAATAAACACTACGGTAATCGGGATAGCTAGAACAGTACCATAGTTGCTTGCACGAGGGGCTGTATAATCCTTTAGAATAATAAGGCAAGTCATGAAATGCCTACAACAGTTGTGAACGGTGAAGGCTGCACGGTGAAGGCTGGATACAGGTAAACATAGGTCATCGACAGAGTGGGTAGCAACAGAAACCACAATAAGAGAAAGCAGAAAAGACAGGAACGCTGGAATAAAGGAAAGCAACTGCAATTGATGATGCTACATCCTAAGGAACACTGGCATACCGTGGAGCAGTGTTTTAAGTTCTTTTGCTCCGGCACGCGTCGTGAACTTGTCAACGACATCCAGGGCAGTCTGATCGAAAGAGTTGCTGATATTGACGTCTACACCATGCTACAAGAGAACGCTTGGTAAAGTCAAACAGCCTGTTACTAATTACATCAGCCGGTCACTTGCCATTGCCCAGAATCAAGAACATACCAGGAGCAAAACAGAACTGGGTTGGCAGCAAGCTAGAAGGCCAAGTGTATTTCCAAGTGATGATCATAATAATTCATTTGTATAGCATTCTCTGAGAACTAAATCCCTTTCTGGACACTAAACGAATGATTTATAGGAACCATATCAATATGGTTAATGGTTACATAAACAATATCGGCACGCGTTAGCACACAAAAAATAATTCGCCCAAGGACCCATCAAATTCTGGAAGAAACGTGTGGACTTTTAGCTACAGTTTACATGTCATCAAGCCAGGGAATATCTTGCCATCAGTCGAGAATGGGTTGCAGGCTTTTGGAGCATACCCACTAAAGGCAAGTTCTCTAAAAGATTTGAGGTTTCTTCAAGACACAGCTAATCGATTTGAGTCATAACAGCACGTGGATCATAAATCATCGTGAGCCATGAACAAAGCATTGGACTGCTGGCAGTGTGACGAATCATGTGACACTGTGAATGTGCTGGCTTAGCATTGTCTGTTATCGGCTGAAAACTAGGAGAGAAGCTATGCGGGCTTAACTACAGAGGCTTCACTACAGAATCTTCAATATAGAAGCTACAATATAGAGGCTCCAATATAGAGGTTGCAATGTATAGTACTAAAGCCCCATTTATTTAGACATGGGCTCCTGAGTTGGGCCACAGGGCCTAAAATATAACGCCATGGAAAACCTAGCGCTGACAGTGAACCACCTACCCGTGATCCCTTGCTGCTATACAAAAACAAAAAGGTGACCATGTAAATGCACTCCCTAAACAAATGATGAAGGGTTCATCTTTAGATTGCACCTGCGGTTCGTGTGCTTACATCGAATAGAAGACAAAACGGCAATAAAAACTCCAGGCATAAGCACACGTGCATCCAAACAACAAACAAGGCTACACTGCAAGAATTTTGATACTGAACAATCAGAGCCGTAAAGGCATTTGCAGATTAACGAAATGAAGAGAAGAATGTAAACTCGGTTTAGCATTCATTCAAATTGAATTTAGTGTGCTGATTAGCCATTTTCTACTCCAATCCTATGTACAATGGAAGTCTAGTGAACAAACAACATTAATCGTAGGTGAATTATTTTTACCTACACTTTTTTTTATATCGTCAATCCTAAGATCATGCGTGAATTAGTTTAGTAGAAGAAAGCCTTCAGATGTGCAGTCTCACGCCCCTGACGCCAGACTAGAACCCCTCAATCGTTCAATAATGTACAATTGCACCGCAATGAACGCCAAAGATGGATAGGTAATCATGTTCCTATGTACAGCTGCTAGCACCTTCCCCAGAAGCAAACCTAGCATGCAAACATAGCGGTGGGAGGATTGAGGTAAGTGACCTCACTGACAGGCAAAGGCCTGCCACTAGTCTGACGCTATCCCTCTGCTCTACTACTTCAATGCCAGATGGTTCAAAGGGAATCTCGATCATCAGCCCTGGTCTCACCTCGACCGTGGTTAGAATCAGCAGCACTGGAGGCTGCCGGGATGATAGCCACTGTCCCAGAAAGGGTCACCAGGTGCACGGTCCTAGGCCACTGATTAATGATTACTAGGTGCAGCACCAAGCTCAGAGTAGAGCCCCCCCCCCTCCGCCGCGGCAGAGGATGGCATCAAAACCCAAAGTCAACTCCGACTGCTAGCAGATCATTTACCAGAAGTCTATCTGAATTGGCATTGCATTTAGTCACCTGGGCCGACACTGACATGGCAGATTTTTCCTTTGGATATTTACCCCTTCCCCCATTCCAGATCCTGCAGTAGCTGGGAATAGGGGTGGGTAAATTTTTATGCAGAACTGCTGCTGTACAGCTTGCCACAGTATCTGACTGAAAAGTATCGCTGGAATGGCAATCAGCTGAAAGCCTCCGACGACAAATGTTTAGCTGACAGCATTAGCCAGCTAATGGGCTGTTGATCCCAAATACCTGCCAGCTCAAGTTTCTGTTCGGGCATTATCTGGAGTTGGCGCCAAAAGCTTGACCGACAGGCAAATCCACAGTAAACGAGTGAAAAAGGTGCACAACTTTTCTGTCTTGTGTACAATAATGTTTGAAAGCTCTGTCGCGTCATCTGTCATGCTTTGACCATCACCAGGAGCCTCTAATGCCTGGGGCCTCATTCAAATGCACTCCATTTATGCTTGCTGTATATGTTTACACTAAGCTTCACTGACACAGACGGCAGAAGCATTGAAAAGGTTAAGCCTTTTAAGTCTTTCTACTCAATAATGACACTGCTGTTGCATGCCCTTTTCTAAGCTGCCGATGCAAAATGGCTAGTCTTGCATACTAAACAGCTGTTCCTATAGCTAGAATCCTCAGTTAGGCTTGAAAGCATTTAAAGCATCACTTTGCATCCACAGCTGGCTGTGGATGCAAAGCTCACCTAAGCTCACCATCAGACGGCTCCAGCATATTGCTATTATTATATATAATAACTATAATATCCATATATAAAATTATTGCTAATATTATATATAATAGCAAGCTATTGATCTTGCTCCCACCAAGGACCCATCCATCCTTAAGGAAGAAAACCAACTACTTTAGGTTGACATCCTATGGGACATTGCCCGAATAGTATAATAATAATGTATTTGCTAAAGTGCCCTCAAAAGGAATCACTGTCTTTCTAGGCACTTTACATTTGCTGTAGAGGAGGCATGATCGATTGGTCAGCTGTAGCATGCTCAATGAACAACAAGCCTAACATAGTTAGAGGTGACAAGCACAGGGTCAGCATGCAAATATGGTTAGTGGCAGCATGCAGTGCCAGCAACTATAAGCACACAAAGGGCGAGTCACAGGGACCCACTAAATGCTGTGATAAATAGGAGCGTTTTTAGTTTCCTTTTCAATGTGGTCAAGTCAGGAGATGTCGTGACGCAAGTCGGAAGTGAGTTCAGGCTTTGGGAACATCAGATTAAAGGCACGGTCTTCAAAGGATTTGATGTTCGTGCGAGATATGGGTAAACGATTAGATTCCAAAAAGCGGGTGGTACGATGCTTTGCCTAGTGGAGGAGTAGATCTGATAGGTATTGGTAGGCCGTGATGGCGCACTAGGTAAGGTAACCACCTTACCTGGTGCGCCATCACTTGCTTTTCACGACCTCAGTCCCGAGGTCGTGGGTTCGAATCCTGCGGTTGGCGATCCTTTATCGCCGCTGCAAGGGTGGTGATAGCCGTAAAGGCTCTTCTGTCGATTTGAAAAAGAGGCTGTTAAATCAGCTAGCATTTATTTGTTTTAGGTAGACTGTAGCCATAGAATGAAGGGACCTCAAAGTGAGTGACAGAACCTTGAAGTCGATGCCTTGCTTGACTGGGAGCCAGTGCAGGTCGGCTAGAAGTGGTGAGATGTGGCAACTGCGATGCTCACGACAGACAAGCCTAGCTACGTTAGAGTTTTGCACCAGCTGTAGGCACCGGATTGCATAGGCTAGTAGACCAGCAAGCAGTGAGTTACATAAGCCAAGACGGGATGTCACAAATGCATGGACCAATTTAGATGTAGTATTCCTGTCTAAAAAATACCTGAATTTTAGAAATGCTCTGTAGCTGAAAATAAGCAGACTTGACAGTGGAGCTGACATGGTCGTCTAATCAAAGGTCACTTTGGAACAGATTTCGTGCGATTCAACAGGAATAATGCAGGCAGAGCCGACAGCGAGCGTTAAACTTTCCATTTTCTGAATCACATTTGGCTTGCCCTTAAATAGTAAGTTGGTTTTATCCACATTCAATTTAAGAAAGTTTGCTGCCGTTCATGTGCGGATTTCATCAATACATGCAGCAAGGGAGTTGAGAGAATTCGACGTGCTTGAGGACTGGGAGGGATGAAAGCAAAGATACAACTGAGTATCATCTGCATAGAATTGAAAGCCTAGATTGTGCCTGGAAATTACATCGGCTAAAGGGAGAGTATAAATCATGAAAAGAACGGGACCAAGCACAGAGCCCTGTGGTACCCCATATTTCAGAGGCTCCTTGGATGATCTTTTTCTGATCACATCACTACTCTTGGAGTCTCCCACTGAGATAGGACCTGAACGATTGCAATGCAGTGCCCTGGCAAGATGTGAAGTGCTCAAGAAGGACTTCGGAATCAATAGTGCTAAGCGCTGCAGAAAGATCAAGCAAAACAAGCAGAGATACTCTACTTAAGTCTGAATGCCTAATAAGGTCATTATACATCCAAAGCAATGCCGACTCTGCGGAGTGATTAGCTCTAAAATATATCATATTGGATATATCATATATCATATTGGAACTTACTAGCAAGGTTTGGAGTTTCAATACATGAGTTTAGCTGGTCTGCCACGACTCGTTCCAGTGTCTTTGATAGGTACGGTAGAAGAGAGACTGGGCAGAAGTTGCTCAAGTTCACTTGGTTGTCTTGCTTTCTTGAGTAGTGGCCTGACTATAGCCTTTTTGAAAGATGCTGGGACATGACCTGAGGCTAATGACATATTTATGATGATAGTTATGCATGGCAGCAGCAGATCACTGCATCGTAGAAGCAGGACAGTGGGAATAGGATTTAGAAGACGAGTTGTCTTTTTTGTGGATTGGGATAGAGCTTCAGAACGAGGTCAGTAGTTGCTTCTTGAATATAGACATTACGGTGCTGTAGTACGGAATTGAGGGACAAGCTTACAGGGGGATTCTACCATCCATTCTAGGGATGGACTCCATGATCTTGTCTGCCATCCTAAGGATGGATTCCCTGATCTTGTCTAACTTGTGGACAAAAGAAGCTAGAGAGGCGATCAGCAAGACCATTACATGGATCACTAGATAAAGAGCTAACCTGGGAGCAGTTAAGAACATGCTTGATCGTCGACATCAGCATTTTTTGTATAACCAGAGTAGTCACGTGAAGGTGCAGTCGGCTGTCTTAGAAGTTTACATCTGCATGTGGAACTCACATGTATAAAGGAGTATGCAAAAGTCAGATTGGCAGGGCTCGAATGATGCCGCTAGAAAACTTCTCAACAAAGCCTGACGTATGTGATAGCTTCTCACTCTGCTATCTTCGGCACGTATCCCCGTACCGGTAGGCTTCTGCGACTCAACAATAATAATAATAATAAAAATGATAGATATGCATAGCACCCCCCGAGAACTTAATCTATTTCTAGACACTTTACAAATGCTGTAAAGGAAGCATGATCAAGCGGTCAGTCGTAATACATACCATTTTTAGCATGCATAACACGTGTAGATGTGACATGCACAGGGTCAGCATGCAAACATGGTTAGTGACAGCATGCACAGTGTCAGCACGAAGAAGCACAGAAAAGATATAACGAGAACTCAGCTAATGATGTCAGAAACAGGTGCATTTTTAGCTTCTAATTAAATGCTGCCAAGTCAGGGGATGCCCTGACTTCAGTCGGGAGTGAGCTCCAGGCTTTTGGAGCATACAAAATAAAGGCAAGGTCTCCAAAGGATTTGAGGTTCCTACCACGTGTAGTTAAACGAGTTGATTCGGATACCCAGGTGGTACGATCCCTAGTCTGGTGGGGGGAGTAGGTCTGATAGGTAAGCTGAAGCCAGAGAATGAAAGTAGCTAAACTTGATTGAGAAAACCTTGAAGTCGATGCATTTTTTGACTGTGAGATAAAGCAGGCCAGCGAGAAGTGGTTTGATGCAGCAACTGCAATGTCCACGACAGACAAGCCTAGGGAATGCAAGGGTTCGACGGCTTAAAGAAAATGGATAGTATTTCCCATAATAGCTCTCTGTATGTAGAACCAGGTCTAAATCTGTCGTTGAGAGTGTTTGCATGGATTGTCGAATTAATACTTGACTAAATGCACCGTGAATTTATCCACCTGCAAATACAAAATCGGCATAATCCCCTATTTGTATAGAAAAACTCGGTCTAGCTCATTCCAATAAGCTCATGGTCCTAATAACGTTGACTAGGATGGTGCCTGAAAGGATCAGGTGATATCGCCCAGGCAAGATGCAGATCTACTGATTTTGCACCGATAAAACAAACTGGCCTTCGGGAATGGGCTAGGCAGCTGCACCGCGCCGGCATTCGGTAGGGGGCAATGCTGTTTGGCGTGTGGAACACACTCACCCTCAAAGGTTTGCATTAAGTAGTTTAGTACGCATATGCTTTTATGCTAGAGTGGAAGAGTTTCTTAGACCGTAGACTTGGCAACCGGGTTAGGTTCAGCTTCACAGACCGACGAGTACCTCGATCGAAGACAAGCACAGCAAGAGTCGTAGGGTCTGCTCACACCAGGTCACACACATGCGGGCATGCATGCACTCGAACGCTTGCCCGCACACATGCACACTAGTTGCAGCTGTTGGCACTGCCTGCTTGTCTTGTGCTCTTACCAGTCTACTGCCCATCAACCCATATACTTCCTCTTGCATCTTCTGCACCCCAGTGCAATGCAGCACACATGCAGGACTCTGCAGCCACCGTAATCTTACGATTTGCACAGGCCCACAAATGCTCGGGTCAGATTGCATCACACCGGCAGGGTTTTATCGGACCGTTGAGCCTGACACTGGCATAGGTACTGGCCACCATATTGCTAAGATCAACCAGGCATAGACTGCTAAAGAAATAAGCCTTATAGTTGACACTGACACAGCAGCCAGCACAATAGCGAAAAGAGAAAGTGACAGGCGTTCTGACTCTGCCATCAGCACAGCCACAATACAGCGTCTCACATTCAGAAGTCATCTGACGTCAGAAGGGGCCGTCGAGGAGCAAGGCGAAGGATGGAGGGTGAAGGCTGAGTGGATGGCACTAGGCTTGGGCCTGCACAGGCAGTGGCTCTACCAAGCCCCCCCCCCCAAGCCCCCTGGTGTACCAGCAGACTACAGGATCCTGCACAACACATTCCTCGAGGCAAGATTATTTAGAGATTTGGTCTATATAGCATGCTGACTAAAGGGTTTTTCGTAAGCCCTCACAGCATACTGGCAGATCCTACAGTATATGTGCAGTCAGCTGAAGCCGGCGCCAGCCAAGCAAGTGCCTGGCAGTACTCCTCAAGCTATGTTAAGGGAGCAGTGTCATCTCAACCGAATATCTGGTCTGCTCGACCACGTGCCTGGAGGGTGGGTTGGCAGAGCTGGGTCGGCTTGAGCAAGCTGTGCAGCAGTTAGGAGCAGTCACGAGTTCACCTCACCCTCGAAGATCGATGGATCTGCATACCTGCCAGCCTCGTGACCTGAATGACTTATTGGTAGTAATGAGCATAAAAAAGTGCATACACACACACACACACACACACACACACACACACACACACACACACACACATATATGTACACACTCAGTTGCACACAACATCTGGCAGCCACAGCTGCTGTGGCTGCTACTCAGTTCAGGCAATGAGGATCTACGATTCCAGCCATACTAAAGTTGTCCACAGCATATTGATTGACAGCCCAACAACAAACACGTATGAGGTCGGCATCTTGGTACTGGATTGTCTTTTCTGCAGATGCACATTTCACAGAATTCGCCAAACTTTACTCAAATACTAGGTTACCGATGTAGGCCGCACACCCCAGCTCAGCCACCTGTCGCCACCTCTCCACAAACTGTTCTGTAAGGTCGGATAAAGCGACTGAGCAGGCCACTGGAACAGCACCAAACGGGATTTGCAAAACAAGTACTTCACACAAGTTGCTCTTAATCAAGTGAATTGAATTTCAAAGCTCAAATACTCTGCTTGGGGAGTCGCTGTGTTTGGCAGCAAGATAACCACACAAAGCACACTGCCAGGTCAGTTAAGAGTGTCTGTTCTGGCAAATAGAAACGTCATTGCAGCAAGTGACTGCACATATACTAAATGGGTGCAGAATTTATTTATTCTGGCCTCGCGTATTTGCCGACTATGTGGCCATGACAGGACCAACCAGATTTTTCCAGCTTTTACTCTACATATTATTGCAGCCATCTGCTTATGTCGCTCATATCCGGGATAAACACAGTCTTCAGCTCTGCTTCACCCATGGCCGTGTCCATCGGGGTTCTCTTCCTTCTCAGTTCCTCATCGTTGTCTTTGTCTGGGCTATGTTTTACTCAGGTCGTTTTCTTGGTAGCGGTCATGAGCAGCCTGATTCAAACACAATCCGACGTATTCTATGAATGAGGGGCTTCCTTTGCTAGAACCTCTCGAGTGAGCACACATTATGACCACTGTGAGGCGTCGGCTCACCATTACAGATGTAATCAAAATTGGTGTGTGTGTGTGTGTTTTATGTGTGTGCAAGATTGCTCTATTGCTAGTGCTTACGGATGAGAGACTGCATGAAATAGATTTGAAAAAGTTGCAGCTCTGCTTGCCAGCATGAGGTGGAGCATAAGATAAATGTTCAAATGAAATCGTAAACATTGCATTGGACTAAGACTGCCACCAAATACCAAGACATCGTAGCCAGCAGATTGATCGTCCGTCCACCGGCATGGCACTGGACCCCAGTAAAAATAGCAAGTAAAAAAGAGACAAGCGCTTCTGCCGAGGATTGCAACTGTCAGGATGCTGCCCCTCTCCTGCCAGTGCATGGCCAGGTGACAGCATGCGAGTATCTGAGTAAGTGATCGAAACATGAGAAGGAACAAAATTTGGTGACAATGTGGTCTGGATTGCTTAATGCCAAACGAATAATAATAATAAAAACATGTGTATCGCACTCTCAGAACACTAGATCTCTCTTTCTGCACTTTACATATAGTCTAAGGTAAGCATGTTAATATAGTGTGTGATAACGAGCACGTGACCACACATAAGCATACATCAGTCAACTGACACGGACCCAGCAAATGCTTCGAGGAACATGTGTGTTTAGCTTCTTTTTAAGTGCCTTCAAGTCAGGGGAAGTCGTGACATCGGTCAGGGGTGAATCTGAAATATTCATGTGCAACAATTTACGAGACCAGGTCTCTATAAATGACTCGTGAGGTTACGTAGATGTCATAAGCCATTGAAAATGATGGCAACGTTCTATTTCATCTACTGAGTGCAGGAGAAGCGCAAGCAGGCAGCTAAAACCGACTGCTTGAATGATGCATGCACCCAATCGACAGCCAATCGTTTCTGTCTGCAGCCGTTACTACAGGTGCCCCATCTCCAGATCAGGTTCGGTATGACTTGCAGCCTAGGCTCACACATGGGATCCAGCTGCCTGTAACCCGGACACTTCTGCAAAACCGGTGTCGTTATCGTGCCAACCGTTACCAGCAGCCCAATGCAGCCAGGCAGCAGGCACGTGAACGTATCACGTGGCTCGAGGCCTGATTTCGGTGGCATATAGCTGGCTGGCTACTCATTCAGCAAGAAAGCAGGTCTATAAGTGGTGAATGGCACACTTTTGAGAGAGAGAGAGAGAGAGAGAGAGAGAGAGAGAGAGAGAGAGAGAGAGAGAGAGTCTCCAATACAAAGCAGACAGGGGGAAGGTATACCAGCTCCAGCCCACAAGTCAACAATCTGACTGCTATTTTATGGCTTGTACCTAACTAGCAGTGCTAACCTACACTACAATAAATATTCTCAGCAGCAGCTGCTGACAGTTCAATAACATGGTTATAGCAGCCTTACAGAAGAAAAATATAATTTATTTGTGTAGTACCCTAAGATAACTTAAATCTTTATCCAGACACTTCATGTATGCTGCAGAGCTTGAGCCGATGACCTCGGTCGTCGAAGGTGAGTACCTTGACCAGTGGGCCAAACCAGGAGCATATAGATACTTGCACTACAACTGCTAAAAGTTTAGGCCAGTGCTGGTAAAAGGGAAAATGCTTATGATTGAGAACTCTTCCAACGGGACCAGCTCAGATAAATAAATAAAGTTAATATGTACGGCGCCATTAGAGAACTCAATCTCTATTCGGGCGCTTCACATATGGTACGGAGCTCAAGCCCATGACCTCGGTCATCTCCCCTTGACCTCGGCCGACCCGAGCACCTTAACCACTGGGCCAATGCAGCTCAACATACTAATCCTGTATTAATCTGTATTAAACACTAAATATAATAGTTCCTACTACATTCTGGAGCAGAAGAAGAAAATTATACTAGAAAAAACCTTCATTGGTTGAAATATTTTCTTATATGTGGCGTCCTATCAATGTTGGCGATGCTAAAGTGGCACAAACATGTAGTGCTAAAGTGCTTTTATCTGCTTAGTAATATTTCCCAGAGAGCTGGTTTAGGTCACTTCCCATTGGAGCCATATTTAAAGTGGATAGAGCAGCTAGCAAGCACTGAGAGATGGGTAAAGGAAGGGAGATGTCAGCCTTCACGAAAGGACAAACTGTGACCTGACAAATGCAGTCCCCGACAAAGTATGAATCGGAAGAATGCGTATGATTTCAAGCCAGTGTATGCCCTACAATACTAACGAGCAATTTCAGTTCGGTAAAATACAAATCGATGTGATTAGGTCGATCTAAGCTGATAAACAATAGGAATGGCGAGAAGCAAAAATGCAAAGCCTAGAAGAACAGATTTCCTCGTAAGAAAGTCTTGCTATGACATTTCAACCTACGACACGGCTTAAGCAGAGCGAATTCGGAGGCTGCGCCAGCTAAGTATACTCTCCTGAATAGCCCAGCCTAAATCTTTGCTTTCGAAAAAGCAAAAATTAAGCCACCTTCGATGGGCTAGAGACCAAGCACACTGGACCTAGTCTGACTAAAGAAGAGTTTTGTAGAGGGATGAATCAAAGTTCACCATTTGACGTTCGTCAAATCGGGAGATGACAGAATGTCTTTCAGCAGTGAGTTCCAAGCTTTAGAAGCATAGTTACGGAAGGCACGATTTCCAAAAGTTTCATTTTTGTTTAGGGGCAAAATAGCTCTGCCAGAGCCAGACGACAGAATAGTGTGACCGAAGATCTGAAATGAAACTAATTTAGATAATTAGGTAGGTAGAGAATAGAGACCTTAGGATGAATGATAGAATCTTAGAAGTTGATACACTGCTTGATTTGCTGCTAGTGCTGACTGGTAAGGAGTGGTGTAATAGGGCTGTTGCAAGGTAAACATCAAATAAGCCTAGCTGCTGAGCTTGCTGTCTCAATTGCACGGACCAGCTTGGCTACGGTGTCCTTATGCAAGCAAGCCCACATTTTCCATTGTGACATCAGTGATAGTAGACAGAATTACCTGTGGATCAGATGCACTCATCTAACTGATAAGTCGTTTTGGAACAGAATACCCAGATTCTAAGTTGAAGATACAGGATATATGCTGGTAGAGCCAATTTGAAGTGTCGGGCGTTCCAATGCTGGGTTACACTTGGTTTGCCCATAAGTGAGCTGATTTTTTGCCATTCAATTTTATAAGCCTACTGCCATGCGAATGTCAGAAATTCAGGCTGCTAAGAAGCTCCGAGAGTTTGAGATGCTATAAGACAGGTAAGGTTTTAAAGTGACTAGAAAGAGATTGAGTTCTCTGGAGGTTCTATATCAAATTATTATTGTTAAGGGGCAAGGCAAAAGTACTGCTGTGTATCGTCTGCATAAAAATGAAAGCCTAGATTGGGCTTGGAGATTATCAGCACAAGGAAGAGCATAACTGTATAAGTGGACCTAAAATGCATCCCTGCATCAAAGGCTCAGACTATGATCATTTCTATTGGCATCTACTCCCTGAATTCTCCCAGCGAGATAAGACATAAGCCATTGCAACACAGCACTTATGATACCTAGGCGAGACGGATGGTGGTCAAGAAGGATTTTCTGATGGATGGTAGCAAAAGCTGCCAAAAGATCTAATAGAACTAGCCGAGAGACTCTACCTAAGTAAGCATTCCTGAGAAGGTCGTTACACACTTGCTTCAGCAGTGCTGACTCTGCAGAGTGATTTGCTCGAAAACCTTAATGTAAGTTATTCGCTAAATTTAAAATTAAAATATGAAAGTTTAACTGGTCTACCACTATGCATTCCAGAGTCTTCGAGAAGAGTAACAGTAGAGAGATTGTAAGGAATTTGCATGAGTTCTCCTGGTCTAGTGTTGCATTTACCGACCATCATCATGCAATTTGCATCCCAAATTGTTAACTTTGGTTCATCGAAATACATGTTTGAAGCTTGTTGAGGTGCATGCTTGTGACTTTTAAACAGCTTCATTTGCAATGTAGCTTCGTGCCTTGTAAAATCCACAACTCGGCCTATACTTCACGAATCGGCAGAAGATTTGAAATTTGAGTTTGCATTCACACTAACCATTCGATCGTGCTTCCTTTGCAGCAAATGTAAAGTGCCTAGAAAGAGATTGAGTTCTCTGGGTGCGCCATATCAAATACATTATTCTTATTGCATGTAAATCACTGCAGTAATGTATTACTGATTTCGGTTGGACATGTAAATGACTGCCGAAAATATAGCTCCAGGACGTTTATTGACATATCAATTTTACCATTAACCATTTGATCATGCTTCCCTTATAAAAAAAATGTAAAGCCCTTAGAAAGAGATTAAGTAATCTAAGGGTGCTATACAAATACATCATTATCTCCAGATAAGAAGAGAACACCAACAAAGATTCTACAAAGATGTGTTCCTCTGAGCATGACAAGCCTGGCTATCCTGGCCAGCCGTTCCTACCGTATTGATACTAGAGCTCACTGCCAGTGGACCCACTTCGCTGAGTCATAGTAGAATTACAATACTGTATGTAAACCGCATAGCCTAAGTGCACCATCCTGCTGCGTGACATAAGTGCTTAACAGGTGGCGGACGTGACGGTCGGACTTTCTTGCTTTAATTAATCAGGATCATATCCTATTGATAAGCACACTGGCAGTGGCTGAAGGGACAACACGACTGGTAGATGGATGGCTAGAAATTCTGGAAGCTACAGAAACCAGATCAAAATCTGCCGCCATGACCGTTGAAGGGGTAGGAAAGGCCCGTGGAACTATCGACTGGTGAGGCCAGCACTGGTGGCTAGCCAGTGAGATCGAGCCAGCTCACAGCCGGAAGAGTATTGAGGGAATAGGCTCTATCGTTGAGTGGGATCCTAGGATGGGCAAAGTAAAAAGGCAGCAAGCTATTAGCAAGACTAAAGCATTGCCTTCAAAAAAAAACATCCTCTCATCTGACAGCATACCTACCACCAGCAAAAAGGTACATAAAGGTATCACAAACACATTTCCATGACTGTAGCCCGTTTCCAGGGTCGTGCTGGCATGCTGTGCTTTTTATAGTTATCTAATCTCTATCCGGGTACCTAATCTCTATCTGGGCACTGAGCCTCTATCCTATACAGCACACATTGCACTTAGCACATTGACTGTAGTCTGCATCGAGGTGACTGCTTAAGGCTGTGTTTACACTATCACCTTTCCTCCTAGTTAGAGAAAAAGTTAATTTCAATAAAGAATCACAATACTACACGTAGCTCAGGTAGGTCTCCTACGGGCTGACCGTTATCGTGCCGAACGACAATAAGGTCGCTTCCCTAGCAGAGAACTGATCCCACACATCGGCGCTGCCGCAAACTGCATCGCTTACATAAAGCACAACTCCTGGAATAGCCTCTGATATGCTGACTTGACACCGAGTAAACCGAGGCACAGCTCGTTGCCCGGCCACGACCACGACCCGAGAGCTCCTACGACGAACGGCAGCACCGAGGCCGTCGTTCGCCACTGGGTCCGAAAGTCACGTGCGATGCCTGCATACATTTACACTATCGATTCAGGAAAAATTGAAGGCCGACTTAGTCTCACCCACACCGCCCTGCTATAATGCAGGAGGCTGATATGAAAGAGGGTTCCCCCAGAAAGCTGCCAAACCATCACCTGATGAAGTTGTTGAGTTCACTGCTGGATTCATCATTGTAGAGTAGTATGAAAAGAATATAAATGAAAAGGAAGATGAGCCTCTAAAAAAGCTTGTTCGAGAAAGTGCTGGCGCTAAGTAATGTGGCTTGATTTTATTTGAAGTTCGGTCATCTGTGTAAGGAATCACACGGGAGCCGTTAGTTGGTCTCACAACATAGCAAATAATAGACAACAGATATAGGAGCCAGGTAGTACGATTACAATCACAAAGGAGCCTAAATCGAGGTTTGTATTGGGCCGTGACTGCTGAAATCCTAAACTAGTTGCGGTTAGGGACGGATGGTGCTAGTGGTGGAAGGGGATAGGAGGGTGCATCCCTCTAAACCTACAACTCAATGGGGCGAAAGCAAGGTCGGCATGCCCTTTCTGCCAGTATATGATTGGCCACTTCGGGCAAGTTCAAGGTTTGGCCCTCCTTATTTTTATCTATGCCCGTTAGACTAAGGCTCAGCTCTTCTTCTTCTTGCTGTGACAGAAGATGAAAGAACAATGCCAAGTCAGTCAAGTCCAGTGTCAGTGTCTCAGCCAAGGTAGCAGAGCAATAGTAGACCCTGATGCAATCGCTCAACCAACGGCTTCCAGAACAAGGCATGTGAAAAGATATTCATATGTATTATGTCTTTGTACATCATCCATGCTAACGGGTAAAAACAAACGCTGGTGATTGGGTTGGCTAAAAAGAAGCTGTACTGTTCCTGGCACTCCTAGACCGTAAAGGTATAGGGATCTTGCTACTAGCTAGTGGCAGCTAATGTCACAGGTTCTGTACCGGTTCTGTCCCGGAGACTAGGAAACTAGCGCTTCTTGCAACAGTCGATTGACCACACGATAAGCAGGTGTCCCAAGTGGCACTTTGGTGTAAGAGATCCTCCAAAAGAAAAATCAGTGTTGACGCAGACACGAATGAGATCATATAAATTACCCTTTCTGCTTTTTCTTTTGCAATTTTTTATCGTAACAAACTCATACAAGACAAAGCAAGAACAGGCACGCATCACTCAATGAAATTTGTTTCACTGATTTGCAGTGCTCAGAAGGATGGAGCCTAACCGGAAGGCTGATGCCGATCGCTTCGGGAATGGCTGCAAAGCGTGGTGGTCCCTTCGATGTACATGGGAGGGATTCTATTTAACTCACAATCAATCACTTTGGAAACCGGCACCGGCGAATCTAAGCAAGCTACCTATGCAAATCAGCCACTTTGGGACCAATGAGCCCGAGTAGTCAGCAGTGCTCACAACTGCCGAGGGCATAACAGCACTATCTGCCTACCGGTGCTACAAGCAGCAACTGCGACTGCCTCTTACGCGAGCACCGGGAACAGGATGTGTAATCACTCGATGCAAATAGAGTAATTCACAGTTCGGCTGCTTCGAATGCAGCCATTACCTGAATGAGCAGGCGAACCACGTTCGTCTTTCCACACAGCGCAGCCTCGTGCAGTGCTGTTCCCTGGGCGGTCTGCCAGTTAATATCCACGCCGGACGACAGCAGCAGCCTAAAGGAAAGGCGCCCGCCCCCGCTGCCATTGTACAGCGCCGCTGCCAGGGAAAGCGTGCGTCCACGAGAGGGCTTGAGCCCTTGAGCTACCCTGACACGCCATAACTACATCGCTAAGTGCAAGCAGGCTAGGAATGGCTGTCACGGCTAGCAAGCAGCTGAACAGCTGAGAACAACGAAGAATGATAAGGTATGTCTGGACTGCCACCACCAGCCACCACGCACTGGACGATGTTGGCATGCCCGTTCTTGGATGCCAGGTGCAGGCAAGTCGTCTCGCTGCCGTCAGCAAAGTCGCAGTTGCCGGGCCTCAGAAGAATCTGGTCGCAAAGATGACTTCGAATGAGATGCTCCACGACCTAGAAAGTACAAGTCTCACATCGCTGCAACGTGATGCCGCTCTCTCTTGAGTCTATTCGTGCCTACTTTGACAGGCAGCCACGGCAAAGCCAAGTCGTGGCGCTAAGAAAGCAAAAGGTGAGGGATCGGAGGTTGCTGCCAATACCAGCAGGACATGAAGCACATTCCCAATGACCAACCCAAAAGAAAATCTAGATAAGTACAGAACTTGTGCTAGTGCATCACCTTCGATTTCCTGTCCATGGACCAACTGGTAAGCTACCAACGATCCCTCCATCAGTGACCAGCTTGCTGCCTCCTTAGCAGAATAGACAGGTCTTTCCGAGAAAAGTGAGAACAGCAAATGGAGATCAAACTGATGCGATCATTTCACTGGAGTGAGGACAAGCTTGCTGCTGGGTACTGCTAAGCTCAGTTGTCCGATTAAAGGAGCTGCTTACTGAATCGACATGCGATCGGAAGAACTCAATATGAGCTTTGCAAGCTCTACTCTAGGGAATAGAAAGCATTTCTGCTCTCAGAAAGACAACTGGGTGCCTTATGACTGACTGCATAGACTTTGTTACCATTAAGACTACTAGTACACCAGTAGGGTATTCACGGGTCACTTGAAAAGTTATTGCTCGGTGACATGTCTCTAGATAAATAAAATAAATAAATAAATGCTAGCTGATTTAACAGCCTCTTTTTTATAGCAACAGAAGAGCCTTTACGGCTATCACCACCGCTTGCAGTGGCAATAAAGGATCGCCCACCACAGGATTCGAACCCACGACCTCGGAGCCGAGGTCGTGAAAAGCAACCGCCTTACCTAGTGAGCCATTACGGCTCACCAAGATCTGTTGAGGTGGGATGCTAAGGTTGCATTGCCGGGTGAGGGCGGTTGCAGTGCAGGCTCACATAGTATTCAATGTACCTAAGATCACTGATGCTCTTATTCTCTGTGTCCTAACGGAAATATCCGAACATAGCAGAAACGTCCTGTGGAAATAAGTGTCCACAACTTTTACACCTCGGCATAGTCTCTCTTGAAGCCCAATGTAGCACATCCAGCCATCCAGTGATGCATCTTATCCTACTCAGCTCCTCCTCGACTCCTCCCTGACTGGCTGCTAGTTGACTATGCTTCTCACTTTCTCTTTGATGGGAGAAACTAAAGTCTGTTGACCACACTGCATATACCGAAAGCCACTTACGCTAATAGTACGAGGCAGAAAACTGTCCCACTCACTTGGTCCATGGAACTTAGTGCGGTTACATTTGGAGATGCAAAACGTTGGTTAACATGGGCTGCACATTGTTTCGGGTTAAGTATGCTTTTAACTTTTCATTAAGTCCAAAAATTGTGTTTAGTGTTACGGAGCATTTTTCGAACTTCTCTTTAAAAGGATCAACGGCAAGTCAAAATTCTGCTTGCGATAACTTGCTGCACACTTTTATCAAATTCTCTGGTACTGTATAATAAACCAGCTGGAATTTTGTCTTATTACAGAAGGAGCCTTTATTTTTTACACAGTCATTTAAGGACAATGTCATATGGTTCCAAACCTCGTGCATTTTGGTCTCACACCCTTCATAGGACAGTATCCCTATTAATTAAAGCCAGAAAGTCCTCAGTCACGTCCACCCATCACGTCCGTCCATTACGTCCGTCTATTACGTCCGTCCGTCACGTCCGTCCGTCTGTCCGTCATGTCCATCTTTCACGTCCGTCTGTCACGTCCGTCTGTCACGTCCGTCTGTCACGTCCGTCTGTCACGTCCGTCTGTCACGTCCGTCTGTCACGTCCGGCACCCGTCACGCACTTGAGTCGAACGGCCAGACTGCACACTTGTGTCACACAGCAAGATTCAAGATGGCGACCAGTACTTCTTGGAGTGACGTGTAATACACGTATAATTATACTATGACTCAGCAAGGCGAGTCCACAGGCAGTGAGCTGCTTGCGTTAGCAGAACGTTTATAATCCCTTCGAATGACGGTGAATGCATAACAGCCTGGTTCAATGAGCGTTTGAGATCCAAAAGAGAACCTTGGATAGAAAAGTTGCAGTTAACGCCTAATAGATCATTACTTATAAGAGAGATTAATAGAGCTTCGAGAAACATAAGAAATGCATCTCTGATCAAAAGTTATGCCGATGCTAATCTGACTGAGTTTTCCTGCCGTGAGCCGAGATTCATAGTAGTAGTTAGTACACATTTCTGGCTACAAAACTATGAAGGATACAACAAATGCTGCTGCTATAAGAACCAAAATACAAATGATGGTCACGTATCACTTCAGTTCTGTCTGCCGACTTTGCGTCGATGTGCCCATTAGCCTGCGAGGTGGTTTTCATAAGTTGCCCATGGCATTCGTTCCTGCCTGCCTGCGATGCTTCTTTCAAGGCCACACGGGGTTTTACTCAGTGAGCAGCGAACAGGGTCGTTGCACGGGCTTTGTGCCAGAAGCACACGGGTCTGCAGTCTACCCAATTACGCCTCAGCCAGCCTCGATCTCGAAAAAAGGCAGCACACTTGGTTGGCCCACGGTGAGTGACTATGGACTGCTGGATCAACGCAATTACCTCGACTAATGAAAATACGGTGGCTGCTGCTGATTATTGTTTCAAATCATAAAAGATTGCATTGGTCGTTCTGGCTGTTTGGCTGCCTGCGGTCACAGCAGTCCGATTTGCAGCAGCCAGCTGACAGTGATATCGGCCCCTGCCGAGGCTACTGAGGTGGCAGCCTGCCGGTCCAATCGCCTCCCCCTTGTTGCTTGTTGGGGCTAGGTGCGACCTACGCCCTATTCCTGGGCGACCCCCACAAACATTCACACACACACTGCCAACCAGGCCCGGCATGCATCTAGGTCGCAACGTTGTCTTCATTGCTACCACTGGCCACTCTGCTCTTCCCTTCTCTATCGACACATTGATTGCAGTACCTCAGCTCTTTACTCGGCACTCATTTTTGTCATCATTGGTGAGCGTCTGATT